>OX463851.1:26113541-26396768 GCA_949825065.1 Odontocerum albicorne
ATATATATATATATATATATATATATATATATATATATATATATATATATATATATATATATATATATATATATATATATATATATATATATATATATATATATATATATATATATATATATATATATATATATATATATATATATATATATATATATATATATATATATATATATATATATATATATATATATATATATGTTATATTTTATATTTTCACGGAGAGGAGTATACGTTGAATATTCTTTTGGAGTACTCCGTGTAGTCATCATGGTGGTCTTTATATTCCAATATTTCGTTCTGGATTACACCAAAACATCATCAGGGAAAAGATTGATTTAGAATTGACTTTCTGTCAAAATGACATTTGTTAATTAGCGCTTTTGTTTGTTTACTCTGTGACCATAGATCCATAAGTTTTCATTAGAATTTCTTTTAAATATTTATTTTATTTGTAGCTACTTTTTGGTTATTTTTATTATTTTATTTTATTATTTTATTTATCATCGGTTTCTTGCGTTCATTTAATATTGTATGCCATATTTTTGATATTCTTAGTGTGTCATCACGTGTGTTTAGACAGTTTGGTTGAAGATAAATTTCGATGGCTTCTCTTGTTGTTCTTGCTCTTTCTCTATCAACGTTTTTTATGGTTTTTGCATCATCAAAATTTATTTTATGCCCTTCTGTCATAACATGGAATGCTAGGGTTGATGTTGGATTTTTATTTTTGACGTCTACGCGGTGTTCTGCGATGCGTGCCGATACTCGACGATTAGTCTTCCCTATGTATGGTCGTTCACATGTTGAACACGGTATCTGGTATATCCCGTGGTTTTCATTTGGTATTTTGCTCTTGACACTTCTTATTAACGATGAAATTTTTTGGTGTGTTCCAAAGATGGTGGATATGTTATTTTTATTTAAAATTCTTCCAATACGGTCTGTTGTTCCTTTTATATATGGTAAAAATGCCGTGCTGACAAATTTCTTTTCGTTTCTTTTTATATTATTTTTATTGTTATTTGTTTTATAAGCCTTGTTTATCAAATATTCAGAATATCCATTTGCCCTTAGTGCTTTTTTAAGATTTTGTTCTTCCATTTTTAAATGTTGTTCGTCCGCTATTCTAATTGAGCGGTTTACTAGAGTTTTGGGCACTGATGCAATCTGGGAAGGAGAATGATGTGATTTGGCGTTCAGGTAGCGATCTGTGTGTGTTTCTTTTCTGTAGACACTGAAACCAAATGTATTGTTCATATTTCTTGTTATGAGTACATCCAAGAAAGCAAGTTTTCTATCTTTCTCCTTCTCAACTGTAAATTTTATATTTTTATGTTGATTATTTAAGTGGTCAAGAAAAGATTCAAATTCATTCATTCCGTGTTCCCAAATAAGAAAGCAATCGTCAACATACCGCTTGAAAAATTTTGGTTTTAGTTTTGTTGTAGAGAGTGCTTGTTTTTCCAAGTTTATCATGAATGCATTACAGACAACAGGAGATAGTGCCGATCCCATCGGTGCGCCAATAATTTGCCTATAGAAAACATCTTCATATTTGAAATACGTATTATTGAGGCAATGTTTGGCCATATCCAGAATAAATTTAGGTGGTTTGAAATCTTCTTTAATGACGTCTAATGCTTCATTCATTGGTACTTTGGTGAAAAGGGACACAACATCCAAACTTATAAGTATATCGTTATCTTTAAGTTCTGTCTCTTTCAACATTTTTATTAAATGATCTGCGTTCCTGACAAATGAGTCACATTTTTCTGTCTCTGGCTGTAGCTGTTTAGCCAGGAATTTAGCGAGCATTTGTGTAGGAGAGCCGACAGCACTTACTATTGGTCTTAGTGGTGTATCTTGTTTATGGATTTTGGCTTTTTGATTTTGGATTTTGAAATATTGGAATATAAAGACCACCATGATGACTACACGGAGTACTCCAAAAGAATATTCAACATATATATATATATATATATATATATATATATATATATATATATATATATATATATATATATATATATATATATATATATATATATATATATATATATATTCTTGCAGTTGGTGCTGAAGATCATTTGGGTTTTGTGAGAATATAACGATATCGTCTGCAAACCTCAAATGGCTCAGGTATTTCCCATCAATCGCCAGCCCTTTATTTTCCCATTCTAGTTTTTTAAATATGTATTCCAGTGTAGCTGTGAATAATTTTGGGGAAATAGTGTCTCCTTGACGAACTCCCTTATCGATTTGGAAGGTTTCTGAGGATTTGTGGAGATGTATTTTTGCTGTTGCATCCTTATAGATGTTATTGAACAACTGAATGTACGCTCTATCAATACCTTGTGTCTTTAGAGCTTCTAGTATGGCAGTTTTTTTGACTGAGTCAAATGCCTTTTCGTAGTCCACAAATGCTAGATACAAAGGGAGTTCGTATTCCTCACATCGTTCTATTATTTCTCGCAGCACTTGAATATGATCCATGGTACTGAAACCCTTCCTGAATCCAGCCTGTTCTCTAGAATGAAGTGGCAATGGGCCGGACACATAGCCAGAATGTCAGACTCCCGATGGACATCCGAAATAATCCAGTGGTATCCAAGAGGCATAAAGAGGCCTAGAAGAAGACCGAAGGTACGCTGGATGGACGAAATCAGGAAGCATGGCAGCATCACGTGGCATCGGCGAGCAAAGGACCGAACTGTTTGGAGTCAACTTGGGGAGACCTTCATCCAGCAGTGGATCGACCCTGGTTGACAATGATGATGATGATGATGATATATATATATATATATATATATATATATATATATATATATATATATATATATATATATATATATATATATATATATATATATATATATATATATATATATATATATATATATATATATATATATATATATATATATATATATATATATATATATATATTATTTAATACAGATAACGAGATACAACCTAATTTGCTCAGTTTTGACATGTCAATATATGAAAATATTTTTCTTCAATAAAAACCTAGTTTGGCTCGCAACACTCAGATTGGCCACCTACGTGCATCGCACATGATGTACATGTGGGTGAACAGCCCTGAATCTGCCAGCTCAGTCACGAAGGCTGCACTCTCCACACGTGACCGCAGGTTGATACTACCCCAGGGGCTATACTGGGGATAACGTATGGCGGCTCAATTAAGACTGGCTATCAAAAGCCAAGGGATTTTATTACCTCTGTGTCTATAACCTACCTATAAAAGAAAACAAATTAATGTTTTAAGTATAATGATCCATTGTATACATTATATATATAATGAAAAGAGAATTTTAAAGTTCATGGCTGCGCGGTCAATGCGTTGGACTTGTGCAGATCGACTTGGATTCGATTACAGCGTTGAGTTACTGTCCTTGAACAGCACGGGTAATTTAGCCTGGTTACAGATATATGAGGATACATGTAACTTATACTTGCATATTTTTTTAAGTTCATGTAAACAACATTTAATCGAGATTTAAATAAGAATTGTGCTACCAAAAAAATACATCTTACATTTTCATTTATTAACTTGTCTCAATTATTTCTTTATTTAAAAGTACAATGCCGGAAAAATTAAAAAGATTACCACACAAAACATATAATTTAAAAGTAAAACTAAGGATTAAAATCCCAAATGTCAGTATTCATTTCATATACAGTTCCGTCATGTCAACAATGTAAATGTTACAAATTACATACAATATATGAAAAAAAATTGCTCATTTCTCAGTGAACTCAGTCACCACCCTCCTAAATTGAACAGTGTGAAATCTTGCATTGAAAATCTAACCATTCTTTCATTCATATTGTCGGTACCTTTTCAAATACTTTATTTGAGTATCTTGGATATATTAAAGAGATTATCTGAGAGACATTACTTCGTGTCTATTAGTCGAGTCTGGTGGTTTAGGTCCGCTGGACTAATCAAGGGGCTCGCGGTTTTTCATTAAACGTGTTAACAATACTATGAAACACGTAAAAGAAAACAACACTAGCATACGCATAAAGCGTGTGAATATTGTTAGTGGATGAACTTTTTTACGAGACTGGAACCTTTTTTTCGGGTACCTTTGAGAATCAAACCCAAAACTCTGGATGGACGTCAAGTATATTACCAACTAGACCACATATATCGTCATATTTTAATAATTAATAGTACATATTATCACACAGTAGAAAATATCAGAAAAACAAGGACCTGGCAAAATCAATTCATTCTTTTACAACTTCCAAAAAAAATATTACATGCATATTATGTATTTGGTATACTATTAAAATATTACATTGTGCATATCATGTATATGGTATACTATTAAAATATTACATTGTGCATATCATGTATATGGTATACTATTAAAATATTACATTGTGCATATCATGTACTCGTATATGGTATACTATTAAAATATTACATTGTGCATATCATGTATATGGTATACTATTAAAATATTACATTGTGCATATCATGTATATGGTATACTATTAAAATATTATATTGTGCATATCATGTATATGGTATACTATTAAAATATTACATTGTGCATATCATGTATATACTATGAAAATAAATAAAAAAATATTCAAAGTAACCAGATTATAATACCCTTATTACAAAATAATACGTATTGATTAACAAAATTGGCCCCTTATGGTACAGTGGATATGGCCTTTGTAGGATTATATGAGCATATGCACGATTGGAGAGTTCAAAGAAAGGACGCGCTAATCCACACCTTTAAGCAGAAGAATCTTAATTAGTAGAATTATAAACATTTGGATTCCTTAAAATTTAGAAAGAAAAGTTTTCCAAAATATTCATACTGTTCAGTTAAACAATTCGCCATTAAGTTTGTCCCCACGTTACAGTATATTGACTCATATCTACTAATTACAAATTCCTGATGCATATCTCCCAGCATCCTAAGATAATCTTCCGACGTCTTTGTGCGAATCTGGTTTGCAGATCCCGGACCCATCGAATATTTCATCGCATCGTACTAGGGATCGGCAAACTTTCAAGCCACAAAATGTATAAGCAAAATTTTACCAGCGATTTATTGTATGGATACTAAATTAATAACTGTAAATCTTCTGTAAATTTGTTATGGGTTTTAAAAACCTAACGTATCTGAGACGAACTGGTTGGTTGAAAGAAATTGTTGATTCGCACAAAGCCCACCAGATGTACTATATAACCATGTATACAAAGAATAAATAGAATATCATTTTTTTTATTCCATTAATTGCATTAAAGTTATACAGTGATCATATATTGGTTGTTGTTTTTTGTAACAAAAAATAATAATTAAAATTTCATCACATCACCTACAAAAAACTGTACTTTGTAAATACAGTTTTTTGTAAGTGGTGTGATAAAATTTGATCCAAATCAGAGCAGATCAGCATCAAAACTTCAATATCTTGTGAGATTTTACAGTATCTGCAGATGAATTTTAAGATTACATTTTTTGTTGTGTAAAAGAAAACTTTGTAGGCTTTCTTTTCTTCATTTCTCAAAGATTTTGATAGTAAAGCTTAGTCTTTTTAGGATACATCGTGAATCAAATAAAAATTCTTAGGAAGAAAGAAAAAATATACCAACGTGGAACTAGAGGTCGTCATCGAATTTTATTAGCTTCAACTTATTTCTAGAAGTCATTGAATTGATTTTAGGGATTTAAAGATACAATGACAACCGTATCAAAAAAAATCTCGATTCTGTGAAGCTTCGTTCCCATTCACCTCAAGGGCTTCTTCGTATCATTCAATGTCTTCCAGTCCTCAGCTCTGAAATGCGATGCTTTAATATATTTGAAACTTATAAAGAAATATACTTTATCTTTCTTTTTTCTCTTCCTAACTTTCTCACAAGATTCGGGTATGTTACATGCTGTACATGACTTAAGATAATTTTATATGCATCGTTAGTTTGGTATCGGCATCGCCTATTGTTTATGTGTCTTATAATTATACAGAACTTTATTATTTAAATAATAGACTGTTTCTATAGTATTGAATTTTTAACTTTCTGTATAAAATTTACTTTCAATCTATTTTTTACGTATGTGATTAGTTCGATTTATTTTCTACATATGGTTTTTAAGACACTGTCTCCAAAGTACAAAACGTCTCGCAATCGACCATTTGTAGACCTCTGTTCTACGCCATATCTTAATTACGAGTTTGATATTCAGCAAAAACGTTGGGAAGGGTCTCCCATATGTCTTGCCGATAGCGAATAATGGATCCCTTATTTTTGAAAGTCTCACTGAATTTGCCATAAGCACGTTTGCAAGAACAATTCAACCGTCATACAACGCACCCCTTCACAATATTACGGTAAAATTTGCACCTTTATTGCCCACCATTTTGGCAGACATCCTTTTTATTCAATTCTCTTTTGCGTTTGTATTTTAAAATGTTAAATAATTCTATATTTATTTCAATTCACATTTCACGACAATATTATTTTTTTTTTTAAATTGTTTTTTTTTTCTAAATGTTCAAAAACATAGTAAGCGACTGTTTATTCATTTATTTTAGTTCTACTTTTTTAAAACCAAAACAAACAGTAACGAACATGTCATATAATTTTCATGTACTTATTTTATTTTAACTAGGTGACCTCCGTGTGCAAGTTGGCAAGTCGCTTGACTTCCACCCGAAGGTTTTAGTTTCAATTCCCACTGGCACTAAAAAATGGTTCCACCCTGGTAAAAAAAGACTTTTGGTAACAATAATCAAATGTTAAAAAAATAATCGATTGATTCAAGTAATTCACCTTTCAAAATGAAGTATTATGATTCTGAAAAAAATATGTTTTTTTTTTGTTACCTTGATTTTGAAATTTGAATTAAACATATTTTTAACGTAAGCTACTTTTGTATAACAATTAAAATTTAAAGTACCTTAGTACAAAATATTAACCTATTAAGATTTAACTATATTATTATGTCATAAATGTTAAAGAAGTAAAGACGTTTTTTGAAAAAAAAAATTTCAAACATTATATTTTTGTACCTTAATAAGTGTACTTAGTAACATTAAATTATATCATGCAAATGATTGTTTTAATTATCATGATTTAATACAATTTTACTGAGTAGACTTTCATGTAAACTTTGTAATATGACAGTTTTACATGAAAGGTGTGATGTAATCAGAATAAAATCCGATACGCTGTATCCTCGCCCTACGAGTAAAGCGCCCAGCGTCGCCTTGGGGCTACGTTTCAAGAGTATATCACTTTCCTCTCAATCCTTATGTTATCTCGCTACCCATCTTATCTCCTTAATGCTCTATTGTGGGAAGGATACTTCTGCTTGCATCCCTAACGCCTGTTTAGCTAATCTCCAATCGGGATGGCGTCATTTTAGCGTATGTTATGCTATGTAGGGAACGCATTGTAAGGATTAGACAAATTTAAAGTAATTGTGGTTTGTGTTTATGGATTACTTAGGTATTGTTTACTTTGTAACTTGCTTTTCTTTTTCTAGTATTGAAACTGTATTAGTAATATATTATTTGATGACAACTGTTATTTGATAGCAATAATAACATTTGAACTCGAACCAGACATAATTAAAATCTATTAACATGGTAGTTCACATAAGTGTTTTATTATAAGTATTGATTTATGGATGTGACACGTGGATGTGGAAAAATACTTAGATGAGCTGAATAAATGTTGTAGAAATGCGTCTATTTTTAATAATAGACGGGATGACGATGTATGACAGAATAATAAGAAACAGAAAAAGGCTATTCCGTGTATGCGTGGTGATACCGTCATCAGACCAGTACCGAAAATTATCTAAATGTACGATGGCGTAAATATTTTTAAATACATGTTATTAAACAAATGTTTTTCAATCAACCAGTGGATTCGCTATTTTTCTATTAGCAATTTATGAAATGTAAACATGTAAAAACCAAATTATCATAACAATTTTAGTAAGAAACAAATAAAAAATATGTGGTGTGAGGCGAGCAAGACAACAACTTTGGATTTTATTCAGGAACTTCCCACTAAACTTGGCATTTAAATTATTACATTCAATGTCAATTTTAAAAAAAGTGTATTTTTTAAAAACTAAAATGTACATTGTATTTATACTCGTATAATACACCTTGTTGAAGAAAATTTTAAGATGAATGTAAAATGTGCAAAAGTGTTTTTCATATTTATTAATTGGCTTATTATATCATTCAATAATGCATGTATTGAGAAGCATACTTGGGGTTACAATGTATGGCAGAATATCGATTAGGGATGAATGCTAACTTAGAGTTTATGTATTAAGTAAGATGAAAAAGAGCACTAGATAGTTTGGGCATAACGAATGAATGAATCAATGAACACAAACTATCAAAACATATATACAGTGCAAATGGGAGTGGATGGCGTGGTAAACGAAAACCAAGGAATGTGTAGTTGAATCAAGAGACATTTTGAAATATGGAAATGTAAAATTTCAGGCAAATCGTAGGAATTATATGGGAATAGGGGAGGAGGAAGAGGCGAACGATGTATTTCACAATAAGAAAGTCTGACGCTCACCCATATTTGCGTACTTCAACAGGGAGGCGACATTATGATAAGTGTGTGTATATGTTCTTTGATAATTTGAAAAGAAAATAAGTGTAAAGATTCTCGAATTGTTTAAAAAAATATTTACTTTATTAAAATTTAAGTTTTTCTTGTATAATATAAACTAATTTAATATATGCTGCTAAATATTAGTCTTAATTAAACGTATTCTATATTAAATGGAGTAATTTAAGCGGATAATATTTCGAGTATTTTAGACGGCTTTGGAAAAATTCCGTAATTTTTGTGTCACAAAATGTAATTAAGGAATAATTTTTAGCCCTTTATATTTTGACTATTTGGAAAAATTATCTTCAATTTGTATATAAAACAATATTGTACCAATAAATTTCTTCTTTATTAAGATTATTTTAAAATCAATTTGAAGTTAAAAAGGTGTGTTTTAAATTATTAAAATATAATAAAATCAAAATAATTCATTTATGAATCATTATTTAGTATAACCAATTGGAGTAGGGATATTGCTTATAAAGACAAATGGCAGAGAATCGTCCTGGCACCTCAAACCCATCTAAGGCTGAAGGGCTGCTGATGATGATTAAAAAATCAATATTATAATTCCGAGAGAATAACTTTCGTTAGCAAAAAACAACTTAAAATATTTCAATTTCCAGAAGAATTTTAAAGAGAACCCATAATTTATAGCCATCATACTCCAAACCATCGTTATTCAACCTTTTTTGTTCGCATATTCCTAAATAACTTTTTTCCCCCCATAATATGTATGTCTTTTGCACAGACAAAGTTCGAGTGATTTCGTAAATAATCGGTGGTACTTGACTTTAGTTAGTAAAAAAATTATCAATCATCACTTCTGCCAAAACATCACTTAGCTTATCAATGGCAAAAGTGTAATTACTACAAGATATGGCTAAGCAGAAAACACGTTACAGTTGTTCTAGCATATTTTAGTTTCTTTTTAATATTTTGCTTACCCCCTTAGGAGCTATCGCGTACCTCCAGGGATAAGTATGAGCTGAAGGGGGTTTAATATCACTGCTTTAAACAAAGACTGGAAATACTCGGTAGTACTCGACTTTAACATAGTAAAAAAAATATCAATCATCACTTCTGACGAAACAACACTTAGCTTATCAATGGCAATATTGTGATTACTACAGGACATGGCTAAGCAGAAAACACGTTACATTTATTCCAGCATATTTGAGTTTCTTTTTAATATTTTGCTTAGCCCCTGAGGAGCTGCCGCGTACTCTCATGGATAACTAAGGACTAAAAGGGGGTTAATATCACTGCTTTAAATAAAGACTGGCGAAATATTATTTTCCCTCGTCTCTTCGTGGACGGACACTGAGTTCTGTCTCTTCACATGGGTACTATATAGAGCCAAACAAGATCAACAAATTTAAGTCTTTTGATTTGTATTCTTTGCTATATTTCATCTATTACTGCAGGATTCATTTTAATGTTACTAGAAAAATACGCTTGGAGAATGTCATTGAAGCTTTCAGAAAAATACTAAAACTTACTATATGGTATTTTCGAGAAGTTAACAAGGTGTCTCAGAAGGGCTCTAAACGGAGATCCTGTGACCTAGTTGCTAGGAGATTTGATGTCCAAAACGGAGGATTCTAGTGTCTCACCCGGTGGAATCCTGAAAAAGGATCCCAGTATCCCTTAGGAAAGGGTTTCTAACTACCGATTTTTTTAATTTTTTTGGTTGTTTGGAAGAATTTGTCGTTTGGTAATAAGATATGTATACAATGTAAGCGTAATGTCATAATACAATACCGTATGTCTATTATATGTTATATACAAGAAAATCCTTATAAACCTGTAAATAAATATCTTTTAGTGTTTTATTTTTCAAACATCTCTCATTAATTTATTTTTAAATTTCTGAAAAATATTCTAATAAAGTAAGAATATTCATACAAATATTTACGTCTACTCAACCATGTAAGTTCATTTGAATATTAAAATCCTTCATGAAACTTATTTATTTGAATTCTTGAAAATTATCTTCATTATAAAATCCACGAAAACGATTTTCAACTTGTACTAGCGTGTAACACGCTACTTATGAAAATTTTTAAGACGCGATTTTATGACATCTTAAGAAATAGAATTTCATTTATTTTTCTCAAAAGAGCATATGTTTCAAAACGTCCTTTTAAAAATATAAAATAAGCCTAGGGTGGTTTTGATCAATCTCAAGCACATCGCAATGAAAGCAAAAGGATCTTTATAGCCAATTATTCCGGCCAAATGAATCAGTAACATTTCTAATTAGAGGCCTAGCAAACGTTTTGGTAAAACTCAAAGGAAAAAATACCCTATGAAACATTTAAAAAAAAATTCATAACAATTTTATTTATTAATTCACGCTATCATTGACTTCGCATAATCTGGTTTTCGTTTCTAACATATAACTTTATTTTGGAATTGTTTTTTTTTTCTATATATCTCTGATATTTGTTTAAAGGAGAATGATATTTTACATTAGAAAATTAATAAAACTCTACTAAGACATGTGATAACTTATCCATTGGATACCTAAATACTTACAAAGCGTGACAAAAGAGTTCTCGATACTTTTGAGTGAAAGATTCTCCGCAGAATATACGAGTATGGTACAATTTGTGACAATCGAGCGTAATTATAAAGGTTAGGCAAAGAACTTTATACCCGGTATAGCGAAAGCAGCGTACAAAAAAAATTTAAAAAATGCTAGAGCGTGGGCTTGTGGGAAATCTTTGTATCAATATTTTTTATTTAATTAAAATTTACGGTCCATATAAGGACATATTTTTAATCTCACTGAATTATTTAAACGTTTTGATAGAACACCAGTAACATATTAGATATTTTTAGATCAATATTTTTTGTTGAAATTGAAATTTACGGTTCATATTACAACATATGCTTAACCTCACTGAATATATTTAACGTTTTAATAGTGAACACCAGTAATTTTGACGTTAATTCTTTGTACTTTTTTAACAACGAAACATAATTAATTAAGTTTTCTATTTTAAATTTGGGATATGAGTGTTATACATACAGGGAAGGTGACCAAATACAGGATAAAAGGATTTGAGAGTATATATGCACTAAGGTATACTGGTCGATACGTAATGATGATTATACGTTAATCAGCAGCCTTGGTCTAAAGGATTAGCATTAACGCTTAACAAGAAGGTAATCAAGGTTCGATTCCTGGCGAATTCACTTCGGACCTGGATTTACTCTAAAACTAAAACTTCGCAATAAACCCACCATTGTGTCAACTAAACTATTTATAAAAATAAAAGGGAAATGTAAATAAAACCGTTAAAAAGCAGACTCTCCTCAAGAACACTCCAACAAACATAAAAATATACGAGCAAATAGTTTAAAATATATGACAGGTGTTCTAAGTGCAAGCATTCACGTTTAGCAAGCAAGCACATCATGTTCGATTCCTAGCGAATTCACTTTCAGACTGGTAATACTCTTAGACTGTTTTTCGTATTAATTCATGTTTATTCATAATTCTTGTAGCGCTATTAAACAACACTACAATGGTGATATATAAGAAGTCCTTTACTGAAATGATCTGTTGAAGTTTCAAATACTAAATGAAATTCCTCGAACTGTGTCCATTTGGTTGACATACATATAAGAGGGTGTTAAAACAAGGACAAGGTTCTTTGGGGGTTTAACCGTTTTCAACAAAAAAGTTTAATAACGGTGGTTTTGACTAAGATAACTAACGAAAAGCTGCAGTAGATTAAATATGCTAATTGTCTTGAAACTTTATGATTTCCATCAGAACTTTTGGTTTCAATCAAGTAGTTCACTGAAGTAGAGCAGCTTGCACACAATTGACGCATAAGCGCCTTCCGTCCACAGGATCGCTGACAATCGTACTCGGTCACCAGAGGTAGGCTATCGAATAAAACAAAACAGTAAATTAATCAAATTAAATGTTGCTTACAGCAATACCAACAGAGCCAATCGTACTTGAAAACAGACCTCGGGGCTTACTGCTTCAAAAGGTTCGAAGAAACTTCGCGGCGAGTTCCAGTTTGATTCGAAAATATTTTATACTCGACTGCGCTCCCTCAAATATTTTGTTTGCCTGCTAAAGACGTGAACTCAGTAAAACTTGATTGGCAATACGAGAATTATAAACAAGATTTTACTTTATCTTGTGAAAAATTGGAAATCAAAATATTCATTTGGATTAAATCAAAACAAATATTTTTACATGTCAGATATAGTTTAGATCAATCTCATCCCCACCCACGCTGTTATAAGGGAAAAATATTCACCATTCAGGGCAATCTAAACTATATGATCGAAATCTTCTTAATTTTTTGATGAACTTATCAAAGGCTAAATGGAGATCCCTTTGGAAATTACTTTTTTATAATCACAGTGCCACAAAATGTGATCAGTGGATTAATCCAGATAGTCGCAAAAATTACAATCGGGTGAAGGGACAGTATTGAAGTTAAAGAGTATATCAGATATAAATACTACCTTGATCAAAAAGTTTTAGAACCGGCCACCGTGTGGCGCTGTCAGTCACCCGATTGGAATTCTTTTTTTTTTGTTAGGTTACCACATCTATCATTGACACTTCCCTTTAAATTTCAGCGTCATAGCTTGACATTTGTAAAAGTTACGCTGTATTGAGTACATCTACCTTTGTGCGTGTTTTCGATTTTTTACAAGTTTGAAAATGGCATCAACTGTGCATCAACGAGTTTGCATTAAATTTTGTGTGAAAAACGGATTTAACGGTCCGCAGACCTTGGAAATGTTGGAGAAGTGTTTTTCGGTGGCACGAACGCTTCAGAAGTGGTCGTGAGTCGGTCGAGGATGACGAACGAAGTGGGAGTCGAAAACCGATGAATACATCTGTAGCGTGTGTCCTAGTAGGACGTGCTGATGATGTTGATGTTGACATCGCTGTATTCGCTTTAGTCGAATTCTGTGTTCCTTTTCGTTCGGGGTCATCAATTTAGCGGGATGCTTAATTTGATACGTCGTGATGATTTTGATTTGTTTGTATTTAAAATAAAATACGTCGATTCAGGAATGCGGGAAGTGAGAGTGAATAATCAATAAATAGTTAACAGAAATGAATGGTCAAGCGAATAATAACAAGTGCTCTTTATTCAACGATAAGTAGGTATATATAGAATTTCAGAACGGGACGCGTGACTGCGTCCGCGGTATATCTCGATCTCACTCCTGCGCGTGCTGAGGTGGTCGCAAGCGCTGCGGATACTACAGTGGGTAGGATATTTATTGTCGAAACGGCGAGACGGCGTGATATGTTCTCTTTCTACCTTGGAATGCGATGTAAATATTATTTGCGTGTAAACAGTGTTGACGTTTCTGGTATGTGACAATTGTAGATATCCAGAGGTTGATTCATTGATCGTTGACCCTGCATGTTGACAATATTTTAGGGACGTGGGTATTCCCTACACATCGATAAAATCAAAGAAATGTTGGCCGAAAACCGCAAATTTACCATTAGAGAACTGACAGAGGACTTGAACATCGCTTATGGATCCACTCAAGACATTTTGGTTAGTGATTTGGGCCTCAGACGTGTCGCTGCAAAACTGGTGCCGAAAGACCTCAATTTCATGCAAAAAAAGGACCGCGTTGAAATCGCGAAAGACATGATTTCCATGAGTTTTTGACCAAAAACAACACGACTACTATCCAGCAGCCTTTGAATTCACCTGATCTGGCTCCTTGCGACTTTTTCGTGTTCAACCGACTTAAAAAACCGCTTCACGGAACGCGTTACAGCACCCGAGAGGATGTCATGAAAAAATCGAAGACGGCTCTGATGGAAATACCGAAAATTGAGTACCAGCGGTGTTTCGAGGATTGGATCAAGCTCTGGCGTAAGTATTGTACGTTGCAGTCGATGGGGAGTACTTTGAAGGGGACCATATTGATTTTGACGAATAAACTTGTATTTTCGATTTTATGAATAAAATCCTAAAACTTTTTGATCAAGGTAGTAAATACATAAATAAAAAACCAGCATACTTAAATCTATATTGATAATAGTTCGGAGAAGGATTTCCAAAACTCTTTTAAGTTCGCCTCCTTGGAACATCTTAGAATAGGTCAACCCTCCTACCCCATTATTTTATTTCTTGTAACGTATACATACATACACCATTTCCCTATCGGGATAAGCAGATATGACGTAGTGACAGAATTTCGTATCTCGATACACATCCTTCACCTTTTCTACACCTATACACCTTATCTTACAACTCCATCGATTTCTCTGATTTTCTACGATTCTTTCTTTCAAAATAGCATTCACACGATCTAATTAAATTACACTTTCCTTGGTCTTTCTGTACCATACCTTCTACTAACATTTGCACTTTATGTTTGTTTTGTTAATATGTCTTTATTCATTCGTTCTACTTGCCTTAACCATCTCAGTGTGCTCTTCTTCCCCTTACTCAACACATTGGTCTAAAGTATTTGCATATTCATCACTAATCACTTCCTTGCATTTTCTGTCATACATTGTCACCCGATGTATTTTTATCAGTGCACGCATTTCTACAAAATTTATTCGACTATTTTTTGTATTGTATTTTTCCACGTCCACGTTTCACTTTCGTATGTGAAATATTTTTGATTTTAACGAAATATTATTATATTAAATTGATTTTTGATGCAATAATAAAACATTTTTATGTTTGTATCAAATGTCAAATATCTCTCGGGGAATCGAATCGCAACATGGCAACCAACTCGCCATTTTATTTATTGTATTGTACAATAAATGATAATCATAAAATGACAATTCATTCAACACAATTTAGAGATCAAACTCTCCTTAAAGATATATCATTTTAATAAAAAAAATATATCGCCTAAGTGCTCTTTGTTTACAGAATTTATAGAAAGCATCTAATACATTGCACTAAGTAAATTCTAATGGAATGAGGTCTAAAAGAATAAGTTCAATAGGCAGTCAAGAATGATTTAGAAGCGATTTTTTATAAAACCATTGTGTCTGGCTAACAGCTAAACGTATGTTTTAAATCTTTTTGAAATTTTACTTCAGTAAGAGGTAAATAATCAGTTAAGAGAAATTAAGTTATTTTTATAAGTTGATCCTTTTTATGTAAAGAAACTATTTCATGTCCATTTTATTCCAATGCTAAAATTTGATTAGTATATACAGAGAGTTGATATAAAAAACACTGAGGAAGTTTTTATGGTCCACTGCCTCTGATTAGTGGCTCGTTAATATTGATTTCCCTTACACGTCAAAAGAGGATTTTTTCTTGAAATTAAATATATGAATTACTCCTCTTTTGTTTACAAAAAGTAAAGTGAAATTTTCCTCATAACTAAAACAGGTCCGATTTGTAATTATAGGCGTATGAGATCCATCGCTCATACCTCACTGAGTACCGACACTGAGGGTACATTTAATATTTATTCAGCTCTCGGGCCTGCCCTCTCCATAAATATCCCCTCTTGACCATAAATACCCCGATCAGTTTTTCACAAATCGTTTTTATTCACCGAATTTTCCCGAAGGATGAGCAGATTTCTATTTTCAGAAGTATTATGAGTTCATTTTTCACGATTTAAAAATATTAAAAAATATATATTTATTGATAGAAAACTTTAATTCCTATAAACTAACAAGTTATAGTAACAGTTTAAGTATGTGAGAGTGATATGTGAATCTAATAATTGAGAGTTGATTTTATAAATGTTTAAAAAGCAAGCGTTGTCACTCATTTGAAACTGCTTACTCCTTTTAATATTTATATTTTACAGTTGATAAGTCAAGTCATATCTTCTTAATAAATTATTGGTCATTGTTATTTCATGTCATATAATCATATCGCAATGTGACAGCCGTCAAATAATATTTAAAAAAGTTTTTAACTGTGACAATAATTAATAAATAGTTAATATTAAACCGTTACTATTACAACACTTAATGTTACACACGGACGTAAGTGTAACCAATTTTTTATCGTTTGATGATGATAAAAACTTATATCGACTTTTTTGTTAAAAATAAGGTAAGAACACATAACAACAAATGAGATTCGCGTTATATTGCCTATTGAGCTGAAAATTGATGATGATATATATATTGTGTAATTAAATCTTATAAACCGACTTTTGGAGAAAAAAAGGCCATTTAAAAGATGGGCAATAGGTACTTCATTGTCAAATTATTTATTCCTATTTTACTAAATGTAATTACTACTTATATATCATATTTAAATAAAATCGTACGGCTCGCGTAAATAAAAATGTTCACATTTGTCATCAGTAAAAATATTCACATTTGCTATGGAGTTATTTTTGTGTGTTATTTTGAATGAACAAGATTTTAATTTTTAAATATATGTTTATCGAAAACTAAATTTGATTTAAAATCATATGAAATGGTATATTTATTACCATGAGGAAATCTCTCCCAGTCAAACACGAATCAATTAAACATTGAGTAATAGATAGCATGTTTAAACTAATTGCGTTTTCTTTGAATTATTGTTAGCGTTTATGGTTTAAAGAGGCCTATAGTGAAAACTAGGCTGGATCTTTTTAAAATTGGGTACCAGCGGAAATCGAACCCTTACCCCCGAGAGGTCGTCCTAAATTTGCCGGCTAATAAAAATATATCTACTTTTGTATGAATTCAACGAAGTTCTAACACTTATTACATCACAATATTCATCAAAGAGAATAAAAAATTCTAAAATTTGTATAGCCCATTAAAACCTTGTTTTTTTTGTTTAAAAATGAATAATTCAACACGCTTTCAAATTATATGATACTGTTAATTCTTAATTTACTAGCGAAAATCTCACATACAGTACTAAAATTCTTCATTTAAATAACTCGTTAAAAACAAATTATATTTGAACGAGAAAACCACAAAATTAGTAAATTTTACGTATCAAAATTATTAGATGTTTTAAATTAAAATAAGCCAAATATTCACAATTAAAAGCAAAAAATAATACAGGTTGTACAAAGTTCATACACCATCTTAATTAAGAAAACGTCGTTCACAAAATTAGCGGGGGGAATTTTCAAAGAGGAAGTTAAAAGCATTTATTAAAGCGTACTTCGGAAATGAATGTGAATGGTTCACTATTACGTCAAGAAACCACTGCATAACCAACGACAATTAAATGCCTTCAACTCGGTGCGAGAATTTGCTATGCATTTCGAATTCAATAGACCGAATTTCCACAGAAGAGTTCCTGACTTCCAATTAAACCATGACTGAAGTGGTATTTGCGAAACCTATGTGCAAACCAAATTGTTGAGGGCGTTTTAAATGCAATCAATTATTTTGTGGTCATATAAGCGTGACCATTGCCTAATGTTTGGAATGAATTGAACTACTAAGTGGAATTTAATAATCAATTCTCTAAACACACTTGTGAAATTATTGCTGAAATTTGCATAATGATTGCAATTAAAGTGCATGCTTTATAAAACACCAATTTTAATCGTGACAGAAAATAATAATGACTTAATAAGACAAAAAGTATTAACATACATATATTTCCCTGTTGGGATAGATAGAGACAAAATAGTGTCAGACTTTTCTATCTCGACAGACATCCTCAGTCTCTTCTACAGCCATAGACCTTCTCACAACATACACCTTCTACGGTTCCTTCTTCCAGAATATAATTTACACGATCCAACCATACTCCCTTGGTCTTCCTTTCACACATCTTCAACTCACATGTACATCTTTTTTGTTAGAGTTTTTTCATTAATTCGTTCCACATCTCAACGTGCCCTTCTTCATTTTACTTAACATCAGCCTTAAGTTTGTATTTATTTCTAATCGATTTATTTCGTATTCTGTCAAACATTGTCACTCTGTATATTCGTCTCAATGTACGCATTTCTACAACATTTATTCAGTTCCTCTCAGTCTCTTTCCAGGTTTACGTTTTACTCCCAAAAAGTAATAATAACAACCTCCATTTACGATTACAAAGAAACAAGAATCGAAAAAACTTTTACACGCCGTAATAGTTTTAGAGGCATTTTTAGAAACCAACTCTTTAAATAATGGTAGGAGGTCCAAATCAACATAGTTCAACCTATCGGGTGTATTGAAATGCTTATTCGCAATCTTTTACAATCAACAAGAAAGCTGTTAAAGAAACCTTAATTGAAACACCTTTTAAAAATGTGGGTAACAATGGGATTCGAACTCGTAACATTTGGATTTGCAGACAATCGTCTTACCCAACAATTAGTTTCATAACAGACTGCTGAGACGTGGAGCTTTACTTTTTTTTTAATGATAAGGTGATATAAAATGCATAAGAGGATTAAAATCTCTGCTCACCCGGAATTTAATAAAGAAAAAGTATCTAAAAAGAAATATTAATAATGAAAACGAAAAATATTGTTTCTTTTTTGAAATTATAAAATCTATCTCAATCATCATCAACTATGTCCCTGTTGGGACATAGTTGATGATGATTAAGATAGGTTATTTTTATTCTGCACACATATTTTACTTTACATTTATGTCCATACACCTCGTGATGTATATTTTCCTATTATAAAGAATTTTCCTATTGTAAATCATTTTTCCGAGTAAGAGCGCCCTTGAGGTGAATTTGCTCTCTAAATGACGCTATATTATATTATTTTTTTACTCTTTCAGTATATTCGTTTGGTTGTGCAACGTTTTCTACTTCTTCCCAAACTTCTTATACTTAATATGGATTATTACTTAAATGAATAATTTTTGTAAATTTTTACCATTTATTCTTTCCTCGTGGCTGAATCATCTCAATACTCTTTTCTTCATCTTAAACACTGCATCTTCAATCTGTATTATTTATCAATAGCCTCATTCCTTATTATGTCATACATTGTTTTCTCAAATTCTACTTTATGTTCTCATTTCTATCGCATTTGTCTTACTTGATCACTTTTTTGCCACGTCCAAGATTCATTTGCATATTCTTATTTGGGTCCAATATGCTATTATGAGCAGATAGCTTTGCCTCTCTGTAATGCTCAACACATAGTATAATATAACTCACCATTCTTTCTTTTACCAACTCCTCTTCTTTCAACGTCCCACTTTACGCGGCCATCCGGTTTAACTATGCTCCCAGATCAATCAAATTTTCTTTAAAAAAATGTGGTTTATTATATTTAAAAAAAAAATTATTCAATTATTTGATAAAAAAACCGATTCATACACTTTTAAGAAAATAACCAAATGTCAATGATATAAATAATGGCGATACAAGAAATTCCATTATTATTCTTCGCAATACTATTTATAATCCAACTGTATTGATTCTGTCTCGCAAATAACCATCACGGAATATTTAACTTCCAGAAGTCTTTATCGAGTCTATGAACAAATAACGCAGTGACAAGTTTTATTGGTATTAATATTCTACCCCTTGCCTTCAGATCTGCAAGGGAGAGCTCAGCACCCCTCATTTAGGCGCCTTCTGAAAAGAAACTCGAATCGCGATACTTTCGAAACGAAAATCCTTTTCTTTAAACAAAAGAAATGTTTTTGATAAGGAATCAATCCATTTCATTACATTATTAAGAAACATAACTAGATTTTATTTTATTTAGTATAACTTTGCTACCAAGAATAATTTTTTGATTGGAACCCAAGTTTTTAACCATGATAAACCTCTAGTTTTTACTTAACACATTTCTGCTTAGTCGAAAGAGATTTCGAATGAACTGTCTACCGCCAGGTTGGACTGTATACAACGAAGGTGCAATAAAATGACATCAGGCACTAGACGAGATTGCGGGGCAATGGGAAGCTAATTAATCTAGCTCAAGTCAAAGATTTTTCCTCTTAAGATCACCATTGTCAGGAGACTTGGTATGCAGAAGAAAAATAAAAGTTAGTAAGAGATTATTTTGCAATTTGGGCTTAAAATTAACATTTTTTTTATTTGTAAAAAAAATATATAAACAATTTTAACGTCAAGCAGAACTCATAACATACGTTTTTTTTTATCTAATAGGTACATCTGTAATTTTGCTGCAAGAGCTTGTTTCGTTTTTTTAACGTAATAAATTTGTTCAATCATAAAGAATAGTCTATATGCGTATGTTAGTTTAACTACATCTCAAAAATAATTAAAAACCACAATGTTAAAATAAGATGATTCTGCAGCACGTGTTTTAGAATATTTTTATTATAATGTAGAGTTCATTAATTACTTCAAATACACCCCAAAAATTTGCGATAAAGCAATCTTAAAATAATACGATTTTCATGCAAGTGCTTGACTATTTTCATTTGAGTTTTTTTATTTAATAAAATAGGTTTAGCATAAAGAAGAGCTCTTGTCATTATAATACCATACACGTCAAAAAATGTGCAAATACGCATTTTCTAAATACGTTTTTAGATTGGGGCTGTAATATCTGAGAAAACATTAAAATATTATGTAGAAAAAAAGAACTCGGGTTTATTGGTTCGCTTCGAATTCCCAATATTTTCCATAGCCATTGCTTAATGGTAAGTAAAATTACGGAAGCATCGCTCCGTGATCAAACTGTGTTCTTGCCGCGTTCCGATATTGCTGCAGGGGGTGCCGGGCAGACTTATATGTGGGGAGGAAGACTTGAAGGCTGCAAAGCTACGAGGCTGAGACTGGGAGAGAAATTCCAGTCAGACACTATGCTGGGAGGATATGAAACATTAAGAGGCCATTTGCTAAAATATCTAATTTTTCCGTCGATTTAATAGTAAAGAGATCGGCCACGATAATTTGAGTTAGATGAAGGTACGGGATGGTTTTTGAAAGAGTTTTAAAACTTTTATAACAAATTTTGTTCAAAAAATAGTGATATTGATTTAAAATCTTCAAAAAAAGTCTAACCATTTATATTTAGTTATATACTGTGTTTAAACCCAATTGAATGTTAACCTAAGAACTAAATGCGTGTGCTATTTCATTGGGGATGCTACATTAATAACATTTAACGTATAAATATAGTAATAAACAAGATTTGAAACGAGATTAAATTTCTCCACAATAAATAACTTAGTTATCAAACTCGCTTTACTATCATCGATTTACTTGAAATTACAGAGATTGGCAGTTGTACACATGAACATAAAACATAAACATTGTCCACCTAATAGCATATGTTCATGCAAAAATTTGCAAGCTCAGTGTATTATAGGGATAAATTATGGTTTCATGTAAAGTACAAACAAGGACAATCTCTATGATTTAGTTAGTAAAACAATTTTCTTTCAGCCCGGGGGCTGTAAGCTCGATTCCCATTGGAACTCAGATTTTTTTGAAGTGTATACCCGTTTTGTTTTATTATCACTTCATGCCTATTTATTATCTTTGTGATTGGTTCAATGAGATGTGTCAATTGGTAATAAGCCCGTCAGATAGTATTCTGTATAACAACAGTGTAATGTATTTTTATGCAGTTTTGCAGCACAATGTTGGTAGGTTGTATGATTGGTGTGACATCAATATATTAAAGTTGAACATCAGTAAGTGTCAGAAATTGAAGTTCTCCATACTGGTACATTATGCTAAAACAATGAATAACTGTTTGATTTTACGAGTGTCACATCTCGTGACCTGAGGATTGTTTTCAATGAACAGTTATCATTATTTGTTAACCATATTAATGATACACGCGATAAGGTCATGAGGATGCTGGGATTTATTTTCAGGATACCCAAAGATTTTGTTTTAATAAAAACATTAACATTGTTTATATTGTACAAGTGCGTAGTCAACTTGAGGATAATTCCATTGTTTTGTCCCTGTGATATAATGTTCATATAAGTGCGGTTGAAAGAATACAGCCTAAGTTTTAAAGATTTATCAAATTTAAACTGGGTATTTCCAAAATTCACCTTAATTATAACTCTCTTGAACGAACATTGATTTTATAACCTCTGGGCCAAAGATGAATACTGAATGGTTTATTTTTTTACATAAAATCGTAACTGTCTCTTAAATTGTCTTGAATGGTTTAGCTATTTCTATATTATAGTTACTTCAGTGCATACTCGCCATAAGACTATTCTCGATTAAAATATTAGTACCTCTAATAATCAACAAAATTTCCCTAGATGGTATATAGAATACATATTTTGAGAAACCAATTTGTGGAAATTGATCGTATATTTTACCACAGTATGTTAAGCTTTAAAAAAAGGTTAAATGCAAACTTTATGAAATGTTGAATTGGTTCTGTACTTTTCTTTCTTAAGTAAAGAGAGGGCTCTGTGTGACAAAGTGCTGGTGGCCTTACTCGAGACGGCCCGTATCGTATATTGAACTATTCAAAGTTAATTTTAAATATTTTTCAAATAATGTTGACTTGTATACTTGCTTATACGATATAATATATTATGTGATATTTGAATTGTTTAAGTATTGATGTGTATTTTAAATTGATTTTATTGAAATTGTTAATTTTTGCATATTTATTTTTACCGTTGATCAAATATAAATAATACAAAGTGGAGCAAATTTTTTTCGTACGTTACAAAAAATATACATAATTGTAAATTAAAACTCTTAAATACAAAGTAAGATAATTTTCCTTTTGAAAATATATACGAGGGTCATCCAGAAAGTAAGGTTACAACATTTATGTAGGATCGAAAAATGCTTGTATTTAATTGAAATTTACAGGATACTTCACAAATATATTAAACTATTTTTCAACATAATCATCGTCGAGATCGAGACATTTCTGTAGTCGGAGCACCAGCTTTTGTATGCCAGTCTCGTAGACCTCCGCCGCCAGCTCTTTCAGCCACTTCTTCACAGCTTCCTCAACCTCCTGATCGTTGGGGTGTAGTGACATACCCACGTCTTATCCCCATCACGATAGAGTCCAGAAAAGCGTCTCCCTCCTGTGCAAAACGATCTAAAAATTCACGCGCGGTGGTCACGCGATTTTGACGGTGCTCCAGTGTGAGCCTTCTGGGCACCTATCTCGCACACCACTTCTTGTAACCAAGTTTTTCCGACACAATATTACCAAGGAGACTTCGACAAATGTCAGGAAATTCTTCGTGAAGGTCGTCAAGCGTCACACGGTGGTCATTTCGCACTTGTTCTTCAATTTTTTGCACAAATTCGTCAAAAATCACTGCCTTGCCTCGTCGTGAGTATCAGTACGGCCTTCTCTGAACAACCTAACACACTTCGTGACATGGGTTCGACTCATTACATCACTACCATAAACTTCCACGAGCTACCGATGGATATTCGCGGCGGTATTTTTCTGCAAAGTCAAAAAACGGATGACCGCGCGGGTCTCGCACGGACGAGAGTTGGCGGGAGCGCGCGATGACCTCTCCATCAGAAAAAATTACTGTGACTGAACAAAATTGCCAACAAACACGCGGGGCCAAACAAACTGACCGTTAGGATCCTCCCTACACGCCAAGTGCACCAACTTTGAAACAAAAAATTTCCCCCGGCCTCAGGAGCCCTTGTAACCTTACTTTCTGGATGACCCCCGTATATGTAACATATGTACTCGTATTATAACTACTTGAATAGTAAAAAATAATTGAGTGTTATCTTGAATATTTTAAATGTAAGTATTTTATTCGTGCACGGAACAAAACAATCTTGGAACATTCAAATCTTTATATTCACTCTTGAATTACATTTTAATCAAAGGCTTTTCCATTTTTATGCAAAACATCTCTTTAAGTTCAACCAGTTGGACTTAAATTTTTCTTTTTATAATATCTTATCATTCAAAAGTGCTTACCTACTCCACCTGCGTGCTTATTCCCTGCCGTTTATTTTGCATGAACCGTCTGCACGTCATTTTTGTTAAAGAGCAAAAAATAATATATACCGTGCATATCTTTAAATTCCCCGCCATTTTGCATGTCGATAAAAGCGGGTGTTTTTCTTTTAATTTTTTTATCCATGTCTGCTTGGTCGGGAAGCTATTTCTCTTAGGAGAGGAGAAGCTATCTTCTTGAGATTTCTTAAAAAAAAACCACTTTGATGGTGCATAAAGAAACTCTTGAACGATGATCTTGATAGGAAATAGTTTAATAACATGCAAACAAAATACTTTATGTTTATGTAAATAAAATAAGCGGGTTTTCTTTATTTTTTTTAAATTAACATGAAATTTTTCCTCAAGAATGCAGAATCTCCAAGTTTTAGAAACATCAACGTTCCTGTACACTCATTTAAGATATCAAGGTAAACCTTTGAAATTTTGTGACATATGATAAGTTAAAAATCTGATGAGTGGACACACTACGCTAATAAGAAGTCCTACTACGCATGAAAATTTAAAAAAAAAAGTAAATTATACGCTGTGTTTACATTAAAAGTAGTTCCGGTTTATGAAAAAAGTAAATTATACGCTGTGTTTACATTAAAAGTAGTTCCGGTTTATGAAAAAAGTAAATTATACGCTGTGTTTACATTAAAAGTAGTTCCGGTTTATGAAAAAAGTAAATTATACGCTGTGTTTACATTAAAAGTAGTTCCGGTTTATGAAAAAAATCCTAACAGAAAAATTTATGGAGTAATTTTGATTAACATAAGTGTAAAATTACCGTTCAGAACAGTATCGAAAAAGTAAGAAATCTGTGGCAATTTACACCGAGAAAAATAACGTTAAGAAAATTATCGACTGATGTTTTATACATTCAGCGATATCAACGGGAAAAATATTAAGAAATAAGTCATTTAAAACATCAGATAAAAAGGCTTTAGTCAAATGTTTATTTTAAACGATACTCTATATATGGATGGTTAAAAATACATATATGTGTATATCATAGATATATTTATTTATGTTCTACTATAGATACATCTACGAGTAGATCATAGCTATCTTGGAGCTAAGTGAAATGTTATTTTATGTAGCTCATTAAATAGAGCTTAATTTCTGAGTTGATCTAAGTTTTCAACTTTTTAACAACATAAACAAATCCACCTAAAGCGAAATGCATTACTATCACATTTCGGAAGATCAACAACATAAACTACTCACCTAAAAGCGAAACGTGTTACTATCGCATATCGGAAGATCAACAACATAAACTACTGCACCTAAAGCGAAATGTGTTATTATACTATCACATATCGAAAGATCAACAACATAAACTACTCCACCTAAAGCGAAATGTGTTGCTATCACATATCGGAAGATCAACAAAGTTTTTTTTAGTTCATCTTCCCTTGGTAAGTTTTCTCCAGTTTTCTATCCTAAATATGTTTTTTTCTAAAATATATGCAGATACGGGGATATTCTAGTTTAATGACCACAGCCACCACTTTCCTATCCTTACTCTCTTAATTTGTCAATAAGAGTTGGCTAGAATTCTGAGTTCTGAGGCCTTTGAGGTGATTCTGCTTTATAAACTGTCATTTTATTAAACATAATGATTTAACACTTAAAAGTGACAAAATTCTACTTAATAAACTTTAATCAATGTGACAGACCTGATCTATAATGCTTTTTCTAAATGAAACAGGCCTGTCACTTTTAATAAGTTTATTGTGTAGAGCTTTTTCATATTTAAGTGTTAAATCATTTTGTTTTATAATGGAGTTGTAACATACAATATACATAACAAATCAATAAATAATGTCATATTATTATTATTATCATTTTACTTACTAAACCCCTTAATTCAATATTTATTACTTTTCAAACACTTGAAAAACCTTACGCCCTCTGCATAACGCTTTTAGTTGCTCATTGTACAACTTTGGTATTACTCAATAGCATGAGAAGGAAACTTGTCAACTCATACACCACAATAATACATACTACCGGATAGACTGGTATATCTAAAAAATAAACAAACCGCTGGAAAAATATTTTTGTAGGTATTAATCATACATGATATTATATGATTGAAAGCGTTACAGTCACTTGGAGTGGATTATTATTGCTGGTAGGTTTTCCCTATCGCGTGATATTTTGATAGCGCCAGTAAAATCTCTATTAAATTAGTCCGCTGACTTCGCGTGCGGAGGCTGATGCACGAAATATTTTTAGTTCTGTACTCTAAATACTAGGTCAACAATATATATAATTAAAGTACATGTCGTACCTAATCAATTAAGGGTTCAAAAATAAGTCTTGCATGAGTCATGGCATTCACGTAAAATAAATTGATATTTTTCTGTTTTACTTCCTTTTCGAGAAATTTGTGAATAATTTTAAATGGTTCTTGATTACTTTATTTCGGATTTTGTCATCTGATGGTTGACAGCATGTTTGCTTAGCAAACTAGTGTTGCAGATTGAACTATATTAATAATGTTATTCCCCAACACAGTTTTTCATCCAAATTCATCTTGTCATTGTCGCCGACAATCTTGCTTGCGATGTTTGAGCAGATATCTAATAATACGTTGCTTTATTTATGAGGCCGAATCTCATTAATTATGTGTTGAATAAGATTAAAACAGAGTACTCTGAGATGATTCAGGCTCGTAAAAAGAATGAACTAAGAAAAACAACGAAAGATAAATATGTTATGTACTGTAAATGTGATTGAAAGGTGTATTAGTAGAAACCAAAAAAAAGGATTGTTAGGTCCAAGGAATGATATTTTGAAAGAAGAAAATGTAGAAAGTTAGAAAAGTCGTAGGGGTTGTATGAAAAGGTGTATGGATGTGAAAGAGACGAAGGATGTGTGTCGAAATAGAAAAAAATGTGGATCTGTCATATCTACCTATCCCGACAGGTAAATGACCTGATGATAGATATGTAGAATCTCAAAGCCATTTTTAAGATATTCTTTGTCATATAAGCTGCGAGTATTTTAACAATTGAGAATAAAACATAGTCAAAGACTAATTCGAATAATTACATTCATTTAATATACTTTAGCTTTTTTGTGATATTTAATATTTATTAAGATACCATTTTTAAAACATTTTCGTGACTAGGCCGTCTGGCAGATTACTCGACAAACCATAACAACGTTTTATTACTAGGCCGTCTGGCAGATTACTCGATAGACCATAACAACGTTTCGTGACTAGGCCGTCTGGCAGATTACTCAATAGACCATAACAACGTTTCGTGACTAGGCCGTCTGGCAGATTATTCGATAGACCATAACAACGTTTCGTGACTAGGCCATCTAGCAGATTAATCGATATACCATAACAACGTTTCGTGACTAGGCCGTCTGGCAGATGACTCGATAGACCTAACAACGTTTCCTAGATACTAATTTGATTCACTTGGAGGAAGTTTGAAAGTAAGGTTGTTGGTAGGAAAAGGTGATGTATCGACAATCATCAAAGAAGGTCAAACTCTTAAAGAGTTTAATGGTTATCGAAAAGAAGGTAAAGTTACTTTAACATTTATCTAAAATAATTATAGAAATATCTTAAAACTATCGAAGAAAAAATAATGTTTGAATATATATTTTATGGGTGTACAAAGTGTTATACATTCTGACAAACGAATTAATCTCATGTATTTTTTAAATTAATTGTGTTTATCTGAACATCATAGAAAATATACTTATAAAGGACCAAATATATTCCCTTTGCAAGAACTAAAATATTATAGAAGAACGGGTTGACCTATTTTTAAGATGTTTCAAGGAGGCAGTCTTCAAAGGGATTGGGAAATCCTGGAATAAACTACTCTCATCAATGCTGATTTTAGTATACTGGTATTTTATTTATGAAATATTTGCTATAAACTTGAAATTACTTTCCTGGATATTTTAGTTTATGAAGCCACGGTTGAGAAAAAAAATGGTTCTTGTTTCCTATTTTTTAAGAAACCATTCATGTGTGTAAATACGCCCCAAAAATGAAGGGTAAGCATCAAACTGGTATAAATATGTTGATTGTTAAAAGCATAAAACCACGTCATGGTTATAACATATTTTATAGACTAAGACGTAAAATAAATGTTAGGTTTGAGATTTTTTTTTAAACGTCATCGTCGTAGGTACAATTTTTACTCATTGTACCTACGACGTTACTATTTTCTATACTTGACAACATTACTATTTCCTATACTTGACACCACAAATACTTCGTTCATTAATATACAAGTCTGATATATTTTTTTAATTGTCTTTATTAAGTATGACCTTAAAATTACTTTCATTACAAATACATTTTTCATATAAAATTCTACTAAATATTACAATGATAAATTTCAGAACTCGTGCTTATATAATTAGCACCCTTTCAAAGAAATCACTTATCATGCGACAATTCGTTGCACAGTCCGTATCGGCGTGCAACTCACCTAGAGCAAAATCATAATTGGGTATAATCATCCATTTAACTACCCCTGTCGTATTTTCCACTTAGACCCTAGTTTATCAACGATTTGTTTGTTATTTCTGGTTCCCTTTTCCGTGCTACCTTTACAGCAAAATCCCATGGTAAGTAGCATGCGTCACGATATGGACTACATTTTTTCACCGCCCATTTTTCTGTCGTACAATTGAACGTACATATCGTCTTGCAAAGCGCAAACTATATCATCTCAGTTTTGGAAAAAAAATATTATTCCGTATTATATTATATTACAGATTGGTTATGTACAGTACGACTTGACGAAAACTCTTTTAACGAAAAGAAAGAGGCTAAATAAGTATAAAATGAAAGCAGATAAAAATCCTCTTTGTAAAATCTGAAAACCAACGGGAATCAAACCCACAACCGCTGGAATGGAACAAAAGCATATTGTCAACTAGGCAACGGAGGTCAAGCACAAGTAGTTAAAATTGAACAAGGAGTTAAAATAAAATGGGTTAAAACTATTATATTTTATAAATATGCCAAAGAAAAACCCACTTCCTTATTTAGTTCTAAATGTTACAAAAACAATAAATATTTCAATACATGTATCATATACGTTATAACAACAATTATTACAATTATCAAAATATTAAAAATCGTTTTCCTGTACAGTCGATTAAAATGATTTGTATAGTTTGCACTTTGTACAACAGAAAGGATTCTACGTACATTTTACCATTTTTAATACATTTGATGGAACGAGATGGTGCATCGTATTGAATGAAAAAAATAAAGAACTGAATTGAACAACAAAATAAATACTCATAGTACAGTTTTCATATTTATTTATACATTCAGAATGATGATATGGTATGCTTATTCGATATCTCAAATAAACGGAAAAGTGGATTTATTCGGTTGAATTTTTTTCTGCATATATAAATGCGTCTCGTTAACCATGTGCAAAAATACCCAACCCATAAAACACTTTTTTTGTCATATATATGAATTATGAAATCAGAATACCTGAATGTATAATATATAGTTTAATGTTAATATAAAATTCAATGTATTCCAAAACAAGCAAAATATAAGTTTAACTCTTAAATTTGAAAAAAATCTACACAATAAACTTTCAAACAGATATACCTATTGTGCTTCACAAAAGTATTATCAATCTGTCTTTTTATTTGACAATGCTTTGTTAAGCGAAACAGGCCGGTCACTTTAATTTAAGTTTATTATGTAAACTCCTCTCACATTTAAATGTCAAATCATTACGTTTAAAAATGGAGTTCTTCTACAGAAATTCTAAATAAATTAATATGTAAATTGAATATTATTTTCATAGATACGTTCTATTGAACACATTTGTGCAAAATATATACATACGAAAAAGCACATGTCTTAATGCTTTGTAGTTCAGCAACAACGTTTATTTATTTATCAATGACCTACTGTGTAACAATCTGACGGGTTTTTTGCCACGTGATCACTCTCTTCCAACCAACCAGACAATAGTTAACAAGTGAAGTTACATGGCCATAAAATTAATCAAATTAATTTTCACTTATAAATTCATAGGAAGAATAATAAAAAAACACATATTGGTATCAATCGATGGATATGTGTACATAAAGGGATTATAGATGAAAACATGAAGGGAAAATGTCGGGAATAAAACACGTTACAATCCTAAGGAACAATGAAGTGTTTATTCAATCGCTGTTTAAAGATGCGATTAACGGGGCGAGTCTAAATACGAGTATGTAACATATTGTATTAATAATATGGTACTTGCAGCCAACGGGTTGTTTATAATACTTGTAGCTAATGTGAAATAGTATTAACTTGGCTTCTTTTCAGTACTTAGTTCTATTAACTGAATCATTTTTAACATTGCATGAAACCAAAAAGTGTTGAAAGCGTGCCATTAGTAACGGTTGACTTTGTGGCGTCACAATACTTGTCAAGTCACTCACACAATGGCAAACTGTAGTGTATGGTGTGAGGACGTCTAATGTGTTTATCGAGAGTTTTATCATTGAAAAGTCGTACAGACAACTATTGCAATTGCTATTTAACCACCAACGCCGAGAAATGCTTAAAATGTTCTTATATTCCGGAAAAAAAAATTGAGATTTATTTGGTCACTCTCAAGGCAGTGGTATACACGCGATAATTATTTATCAACGCAGATTATTCAGTGATAAGATATACTCGTATAATGGAACAATTAAAAAAGAAGAAACTCTGTACCATTCTTCTTCGATATTTACTGGTTATGAGAGAGATAATCAAATATTATTTTAAAAAAAGTAAGTCATTATTCTTGGATACTGTATATTCTTTTTGTTTTTTTTTTTGCATACATGTCCAATGATTTCTAAAATATGAGAAAGATAACCAAATAATAGAAAAGAATCATTGCATTGTATTGTATTACTTTTTTCGTCTTAAACAGTACAACCTGACGGGTGTATTGTTATGGTCATAGTAATCTCTTCCAGCCTGACGGGTGTATTGTTATGGTCATAGTAATCTCTTCCAATCTGACGGATATATTGTTATGGTCAAAGTAATCTCTTCCAGCCTGACGGGTGTATTATTATATTCATAGTAATCTCTTCCAGCTTGAAGGCTTTAACTAATCACACTGAAATATTTTAACTGAAATATAGTTTTTATCGTCGGATTATCTTACAAATAGGCAAGGTCTTGCAGATATGTCAAAATACTACCCAGTTATGACAGGGATAATCGAAGAAGAAAAGACGAGAATATCTAAACTTTTGATTTTTTTTTTTATATCAAATTTGTTTAGTATTTTGTTTTTTTTTTTGGATACATGTTCAACGATTTCCTGGATATGAAAGAGATAAAAAAGCAAGAGAAAAGAGTTTATATAAAATTCTTCTGAGTAATTCTTTTTTTTTTGTCTTGGCTCATTATTGCAGACCTGTCCAACTATTTCAGGGTTATGAGAGAGATAACCGAAGAAGATAAGAATACAAAAACAATTGTATTTGTTTATTTTTAATATTTAATTTCTTATGTGTTTTGGATCATGTTTGCAGAAAAGTACAATTATTTTCCGGCTATGAGAGATATCCTATTTTTTATATTCTCTACAAAAATATGTAATTAATATTTTCCTTTGATATTTTCTTTTTTCCCTTGGATCTGTATTGCATAATTGATCACTTGTTTGTTTTACTTATGACAGAGAGGGAAAGACACAACCGAAGAAAAAAACGATAACATATATATAAAGTATTATTTTCGGATATATTTATTATTCAATTTGCTTTGTGTTTTGGATATATTATGCATACATGCTCATTTTTTTACGATTTTGAGACGGAAATAACAGAATAAGAGAAGAGAAGAAAATATAAACGATTCTCTATGGATATTTTTAATATAAAATTTGTTCTGAGTTTGGATCCTTTTTGCATACAAGTCCAATTATTTCCTCCTGATACATTATGCGCTGCCGTTATACCGTTATACCGTTACACCGTTACACCGTTCTGCTTTTATTATAATGGACCATTTTTCACGAATCGCTCTTTCTATATTTCGCTCCGTTGCCAAAATTTACATTTACAAAGGCTTAAATATCTTAAGTGCTCTGTTCTACCCGTGATTTGTGACAGTTTAATGTTTTGTTTTGAAATTTATGTATATCAAAAAATACCTATGAATTTTACAGCGGTAACAAATTTAAACAAAAGCCCGTAAAATCTTTCCTCGAAAAGATTTATTTTGTAAATTTATAATATCATTAAAGGAAAACTCCTGTTGCTATGTTGATGTTTAGTAGAAAGCGGCATCAAATTTTTTTACCCAAATTATAAATTTCTATTTTAAGTATTAAATACCTACTTTTCTCGATAAAAAGTATTTTTTGGATACGTGGTTGTCTGACAGCCAGAATACACGCTACCTTGTCAAGAAAAGTAAGAACACACAAAAACAGCAAATTTTGTAGAAGCGGCAAACAATAGTCGTCATAGCATTATGGCACAGAGCGCAATATACTGGTCCATACCATATATGTTTTATATTTGTGATTACATTACAAAGTGGAATAAAATTTAATCAAAAACACTTTACACACTTTTCTCGTATAAAATAAATTTGAAGGAAAATATCTAGAAACACATTTTTATGCCAACACTCGCTGCAAAAAGTGAGGTAAGGTGAGATGAGAAAAATGAACAGAAATATAAATAAGGTGAACACAGGTAATGTTACTAAAGACAGATAAAATTGTGTTGCTGTTCAAATCAAGGCAATAAAAATGCGAGTCTTGTAATAGATGGTTGCTTGTTTTTTTAGATCTGACCACAAAGACAGTAAAAGGCGATATTTTTTCTACAATTTAAACAAGAAAAGTTTCCAAATTTTATAATCAAAATAATAATTTATGTGTGTTGCGACTTTTCTTGAGAATATACGCTTACTACGCAGCGAATGTTGCGTAATAATATAAACTACACAACTCATCAATATATTTAACTATGTAACAAGCATTTCTCTTCCTTTTTAATGCCAAAAATTATATATTTATAATTTTTTCATAGTTGACTTTCATCTTCCTTAGTTTGTTGTCAGCGAATTTTTAAATTTATTTATTTTATATTCATTATGTAAAGCCGTGTATTAAAACCATTCTGTAAAGCCGTTTATCGATTACGCGCGGCAAACCATCGAACATTGGGTCGCGCGGCAGCCGCGCTTAATGGATACTGAGTTGCCGCGCGAGCCAAATCAAACGTTAAGCGCGGCTGCCGCGCGAGCCAATATTCAAAGGTTTGCCGCGCGTAATCGATACACGGCTTAATATGAATGGCTTTAACTTTGTTACTATTTCTTAAAGATAATGATAATTTTGCAATAATTATGCAAACGCACTATCGGGGTAATTTCCCGACAGTGCGTATATACAATGATGCAAATTAATATTGTGTATACGTCAGTTAGGGAATAAGTATATTGGTACAATGGATGTATTCAATGATTTCAACATATTCAAGGTAAATTTCTTTGATATTTTTCACTTATGTATATGTAAAATATTTTTAATGGTGTTTTCAATTGACAACTAATAAGTTCCTTTGTTTACATTCTTAATTACTGTTAAGCAAATTGAAGTTTTTTATATGTTTTATTGCAATGTTTTCATTTTATCAATAACCTATATGCCCCGCGGGTGTATGTGTTATAAAATAAATAAATTTTATTAAAATTTATCCAAAAAAAAACATGAACAACAAGTAACACAAGCATTTTTGCAACTATTGCCAAACTAAATGCATTATTAATTATTTTAACCTGCATATTTTTTAAAAGCATAAAAAGAGGGAAAGTTTTTAATTTTTACACAACATAATAGCAATATTTCTTGACATTGAATTAATATTAATTACCTACATAATAATAAAAACGTCACTAACCAGATAAGATCATATACAACGACTTCCATTAAATAGTTGATAAGATAGTTGTTTGTCTTTCGACCTGGAGGTTGCGGGTTCAATTTCAATTGTTCCACTGATTTAAAAAAAGTGGCAATAAACCCTTAAGGTGTTTTTATATATACAAGGAAAGCGTAATGCAATACAATACATATATTATGTTATTTAAAATAGTAAGTTGTTATCAAAATGCACAACTGTTAAGTATCGTGTAGTAGACTTAAGGATGGCGAGATTGACAGAGATTGTCCATTGGCCTTTCCAGTTCACCCCTCCTCTTTTTTTACGTTGTCTTTTACTTTCCGTGCAGCGAGACTCTGGAATCAGTTACAAACCAATATGAGACTCGCTCCGTCCTTGGCATGCTTTAAAAAGCGACTGAAAAAACTCTTAATTTCTAGTCAGTAAAATAACGTGTTTCCTTCCTGATTTTTCTTTTCCTTTCCTCTCCACCATCCCTTCCTTTTCTTTTGATTAATGATATCTCACTTTATATGAAAAAGAATGTTCGGGTGATTGTCCGTCTTTGTGGGGTTCGTGGGCATATGCTCACGTATGTGTTTATTGATTTCGTGGGAATGGATAGTCATTTGAATGATTTATGCGACCACGTAACTTGCTTCATTAACTTTTGTCTGGTTGGTTGGGAGAGATTGCCACCTAGCAATAAGCCCGCCAGATTGCATTTGTAATGAAAGTGTTAAATAAATAAAAAAGGATGATGATTATGCCAATTATTTTCACCAGAAAATGAAGATGACTATAATGAGTTCGTATGAAGAAGTTCGTATAAAGTAGTAGCTATGAACGACAAGTAGAGTAAGGGCAGAATACAATGATCCAGATTTCACATTCAAAGAAGACCCAATGAAAATGCTTTTCACACCTAACATGGGATTAAGGTCAAGGAAAGAAATGTATAAGGCCTCCGAAGAAAAGATTGATCATGTAAGATCTTTGGCCTTTTGAAGTCGATCAATACCTGTTCCTCAACAAAGAGCTCGGTAAACCAACCTTAATTAAAATAAAAGAGTTAGGAGGAAGAGGAAACATTATAAGGAAAATTCTTGAAATTTTAAGGTTTTTTATATATTTTCCATACTTCAAAAGTAAAATAAATTCGGTACATACAATTTTCGAATTCAATGAAAAGATATATGAAACTGAACAAAAACTAATTAAATTAACATGTATCAATGTATAACCTATACATTTCCCAATAATTGTATGTCTTAAAATAAAATTAGAGAGATTATCGTACTTCATGATTTCAAAGAAAACTTCGGAGCATTGTTACGATTTAATTGAAACATTCCAGTATGAAGATAATACTCGTATCTACATTGTACAAAACCCAATACAAGTATAGAGCTGCTAAGAAACACGCCTGGTCTAATTAGAGTTTTGCTACCATGTTAAAAGTTGAAAGCGTCGTGGGTACAGCTATATTGTGCTGTACAATTGTTTGTATTGCCGTGAGCAATCATATAATATTATGAAAATACAAGTTTTACAAACCAACCCTTAATGGCTTAGCATTAGAAAGGGAAATACAGCCAAAACATATAATAAAGTTGTTCTGATTATTCTGTTATATTTGCGAACAAGTTTTTAATCAAAAATATTATTGTCTAAGAAGCTCTAAACACGGAGTATTTTTCAGCAAAAATTAATATCAGCTTTAGAAGCTAGGGCTTTTATACGAATGTGAAGTACGAGAATTCTTTGAAGGATTTTCAAGAAAAACTCAGAAAGAAGACCAAAATGTTTTTCAGACCAAAAAGAAGGTACAGCAGTAAGAAAGGATGGAAGCAGAAGAGCTGACTAGGGATCAAGATACGTGGAGACCTTTTCTGGTAAAGCTGCAACCACGATCCGAATAAGAAAAGGGTAAGGTAATGATGATTTAAGTATTATTTTTAGCACATCTTTTGGGTTTTATAGTTGAATTAATATTTCAATCATTCTATTCTAATGTTCTTCTTCAAAGTTTGTCACCTCTTCAGAGGTTGTAGATTATCATGGTCCCCAGAGGTGGCTGGTCTCGGGGTGCGTTGGTGCGCTGAGCCGGAGAAATAATTCGCAATAGTTACCATAAATTATATATTCGCCAAACATGACTTCCAAAAATGTTAAATATTTGTATAGATCAAATATGCACAAGAATACTGACAAATAATACGAGTATTTTTATTTAATTGAAAATTCAAAAAAAATTTAAAGTAAAATTTACAAAAATATTCCTTTCAAATTGACCGGCCAAGTTTGCCAATTCATACTGGAGCGATCTCGAATATGTACCGAACGGAAACGCAGATTCATATGGGGCAGACAGAGACATACAGTAATCCGTGAGACTATTTCTCTATATTGCGAATTATTTCTCCGGTTCGGCGCGCCAGCGCATCTCGGGACCGGCCGCCGCTGATAATCACTGACATGGTATCTGTTCATACACGATATAACTTGTTTAGATCGGAAACTTTTGGACCTTAGTGATAACTAACAATGAAACCACTCCCGCAAGTTCTTATCAATACAAAAATCGATCATATTGAAGTAATTCTGGAGAAAAATTAATCCAAAATAAAGATTGTCAATTCGTTGAAGATAACACAATAATAATATGACTTGCAATAACTCATTGAACATGAAATTATTATTGCATAAAAGATCACATACCTTCAAAAACTGTCAACAAGTAAAGGTGTATTAAAACATATAAGTATAGGTAAATTACTTTGGATGATGAGATTTGAGACTCAAATTTAAATTCACATTGCAATTTCGATTTGAATCAACAAGACATAGCAAGAAATTGGTTCGACTTGATAAATTATATCTGTCTGGAGCTAAGCCCATGGGACTTAAGTTAATTTTAGAGCTCTTCAATCCAATCATTGCTGTGTATAGTATTTCCTTTCTAAGTAAATGTTTCAAAGATCTAGTTTTTTTTATTTTAAATATGTTAGATCAAGTTATTTGTTTTACATTTTTGAGTTCAAGTAAGCGATTAAGATAACATTGGATTGTAAAAGAATCATAACATTACTAATTTTTTTTCAAAATTTTTAATTTTATGAAACTAAAAACATTAGTTTCATACATTTCATACATAAAATTTTGTACTTTTTTAATTGGATTTTTGTCAAAAAGAGACAGAATTATACGGCGAATGAAATGTTTACATTCGTTTTGCAATTTACTTAAAAAGAGCGCAAAGGCAAAAAAAATAATAAAAATCATCTGGCGGAAAAAGTACAATTAAAATTGAGATTTATAAGACCTGTGTCAGGCAGATCATGACATAATATTGTTGAAACCAGAACCGACGTAACTAAAACTTTCATAAATAAAGCTTTCATCGATCATTCGAGACGTAAAATTATACGAACCATCTTTTAGAGGTAAGGTCAGAAACTTTCTCATCTGACAGACCTGCAACACAGAAGATGTACTCGTAGGCAAGAAGAGAAGGTGATACTAACTTGACCATGTAGATAGGACGGGCAATGTTAGAGTACCATATTATATAGCGGTAGACGAGATCTTCGCAGGACATTGCATGCCAGGAAGGCCGCTTAAAATATGCAGAAATGGCTGGTACTCGGCCTCTTAGGAATGATTTTTGCAGCATAACAGATTTAAAATCTAGACGAAAAAGGTGAAGAAAAAGAGATATTTTTTAAATAAATATATATAAAAGATGTTGAGCATTTATAATGTACAGATATTTCTTAAAATATATCATAAATCACGCCTCCATTTATAAGCATAATGATTTATGTGCGAACATTTCATAAATTTTCGTTTATTCACAAAGAGTATTTAGTCAATATAACTTTTTTTTCCTTTGACTTGTGCCCCAGACAGCTTAGACCATTGTCTGAAAAACATATTTAACCCCAATTGGATCGTCTGCGGTTTGCCCTTAAATCGTTCATACATCTAACACTGTCTACAAACAAGGGTATACGCAGAAATATTTGTTTAATTGTAAGCATGTTTTGTTTATTATCTGTCCTGAGTTCGATTCTCAACGAGACCCAGACTTCTTTTACGCCGCATTTGATTCAAATTATTATTTGGAATTGATCTCTTTATTATTCCACTAATTACATAATTAAATTTATCCTCGGGACATGTGTTTCTTACTTACATCTCGTTGTTTTCTCCGGGTGGAATGATTCCATTTTTTTAAGAGATCAATTTTTAGGTCAAACTGATGCAATGTTTTATTGGAAGTGGGTATGGTATATGGTATATTGACCCAAACGTGTATTTTCAATGAGAGGTGATTTCTTTGCATTGTTTGTTTCTGTTCTCATGGGTTTATGTACTTCGAATGTATTTGCTTATGGATTTATGTACTTCGAATGTATTTGCTTATGGATTTATGTACTTCGAAAGTACGAGTAATTGCTTATTGATTTATGTACTTCGAATGTATTTGCTATGGATTTATGTACTTCGAATGTATTTGCTTATGGATTTATGTACTTCGAATGTATTCGCTTATGGATTTATGTACTTCGAATGTATTTGCTTATGGATTTATGTACTTCGAATGTATTTGCTTATGGATTTATGTACTTCGAATGTTTTTAAATGAACTGTTTTGATTAATTTTATGACGTATACCATATACATGAGTTTAACTATGCTTTCTTTGAAATCATGATTTATTTCTGTAATATGGTTCGCAAATTCTAAAACGTTGTTATTACATATACAACGTTTATGTTCTAGTGTAAATATTCCTTAGTTTTATTACAATATTAAGACTTTCACAAGCACACTATTTAAATCCCTTTTGTTTCGACAGTAAGTAACTGCTTAGAATGAAGTCTTGGAGGTATGGATATTTAATTCAGACCAATTTTGAATACTGAATAATAAAAATTGTGAAACGTCTGAAACCAATCATAAGATTCAATTAACACACATCATTGAAGGTACTCGTAGCATTGGAAAGACTTCAAGACGCGACTCTTTATATTATTACTTATAAAGATAAGATTGTAGACAAATATTTCATATAGTATAAAAGTTGACTTAAGCATTAGTAAGTTTATAGTAATAATAGTTTATTTCAAGTAGTATGGAATACTCTGCAATGCAACTCAAGCCATATAACGAAGTTGTTTAAGGAATACAAAAAAAACACAGATGCAAGTTAATATTGAAATTTATAAAAAAACAAATATGAAAACAATTTAAAATATTAAGTTTGTCTATGAATAATTAAAATTTAAAATACATAATCTATTATATTTGATTTTTCCTTTTTTTGGTCAATCCTAACCCAACAGGTGAAAGTCAAGTGTCTTACAAGCTAGGTAACAGAGTTTAAACCAGTGCTCCGCAACCGGTGTGCCGTGGCACACTGGTGTGCCGTGAGCCGGATACAGGTGTGCCGCGGTCAAATTCAATGTATTTGACATTTTATAATTTTTCATTATGTATTTAATACACAATGACAAATAAATTTTCATAATATTGTCTATTTTTCAAAATGTAGTATAGAATAATTATTATAACTAAATAATTTTTCAATGGTCCCCCAGCGCCTGGTACCAACTGTTGAAAACTGCGTAGTGTGCTTTGTACACACCATGGCCGCACCAAATTAGTCATAGAGAAAGAAAAATTACCCTTATGCGCGTCGCTGAAGACTCATGCGCATGCGTTATACTATTTATTTTAGCTTTTGGTGTGCCGCGGAATTCTAGGAAGAATTTTGGTGTGTCGCAGGTGAGAAAAGGTTGCGGAGCACTGGTTTAAACCACTGTTATTTTGGTCAATCCTAACACAACAGGTGAAAGTCAAGTGTATTACAAGCTAGGTAACAGAGTTTAAGCCAATGTTATTTTGGTCAATCCTAACCCAACAGGTGAAAGTCAAGTGCCTTACAAGCTAGGTAACAGAGTTTAAGCCACTGTTATTTTAAAAATAAAGTTTGTTTTACAGTATCAATATAAAAAGATTTATAGCGTACGAGCATACTCATATTATTTTATGGTCACATAACATATAAGCATGTTTCTACTTGCATAAAATATGCTAAAATTGAAATACTTATCTGAACAAAATTGACGATTTTTTCAAAATCATTACCCAATTTAATCAAAACCAAGACGCTTCAATGAACTACAAAAAACAACGCAGTATCATGTCAAATCCAGTTAACCTTCGAAAGAAGTCTATGGTATACGCAGCTGGAAAATAAGATTATTCAAAAATAAAAGCCAAACTCTGGAATAGCGCTGTTTCGTGAAACCTGTCGACCAAAAAACACTTGGAAGGCAGTTTTTGAACACTGAAATTTAGATAAAAAAGGGCAGAAAGCAAAACCATTCCTAAAGTTCATTCACCAGCAATCAAACCTGAGACGTAAGGGGCTATGCAGGCGTTCTAAGATCTTGTATAAATATTGTTCTTGTCATATTAGAAGTTAGAGAACGTAGAGAAAATGTTATGTCATGGAAGTATGTTCTCATCGGATAGGCATGCTAAGTTAAGTCATGGAAGTATGTTCTCATCGGATGGGTACGCTAAGTTATGATATGGAAGTATGTTCTCATCCGATGGGCACGCTAAGCGTGATATTGAAAGAAGAGTAGCAGCGGACAATAGATCGAATGGTGGACTATAAACTGCGTTTACCGACCGGAGCATTACAAGATAAGCCAAACTGATTGTTCATAATGGAATCTTAGTACCAATATTAGGTAATGCTAGCAAAACTCCGATATGGCGAATAAAATGGAGCGTTTAATAGAAGTAATGCAAAAAAAATGTATAATATAACTGAGTAAGAAATAAGAATATTAGAGAATAATGTAAATGAAGATGGTGTACTTAAGATGAACAAAGGTTTTTTTATTTTTTATTAAACAAGTAAATTATTATACAAACATTTGTCAAGGCTATACCTATATACAAATTTATTACTTAACTAATCTTAATTATATGTTATAATTTATGAACTTATTTAATCTTATTTTCCTACATATCATTTTATTTTATTTATTCAATCTTAATATATGAGATCTTAGAAATAATTAACACCTACATACTACTTATAACTAGGTAACAATTCTTACACTAATTATTCAGCAAAAACAAGTCCACTCGTTCAGGCTACATGTATTCCATCACATTCACTCAGACCTTGGTCGTCCCAGCTAATACTGTAGGTGGACTAGTCAGATAACAGATAATGCTTCGGGAGCTTGTGCTTATAACGGAAGGGTAGGTCGGATTTACTCTCGTAAGCCCCCAGGGCAGCGACTAAGGGATTTTTGTGATTTTGTTGGCTTTTATAGAACTTCACAGTCCAAGCGAGGATGTGGTGTTGTAGGGTTTCTTCTCGCTGTTCAGCGTGAAGTCGGGTAAGATTTGTTCTGGGATGGGTGTTAAAAGATATCTTGAATGCCTTGTTCTGCACTCTCTGGAGTTTCAGGTGATCCGTGTTGCTCACACTACCCCAAACGGGTGCAGCATAGGTCAAGATAGGACGAATAAGGGTTTTATAGAGGAGGAGCTAAAGGACTATTGAGATATTCGGTCACGATGAAAGATATACAAAAATAATCAGTACAAGTAGTACAGAAGGTACGAGAAGTTTAAAGGGGCATAGAAAATTATAGCATGATCAAATAATCAAATTCTGATAGAGTGAAAGTTTTTGTAATACTCGTAGAATATTATGCATGACGGGATGTTGTACGTGGCAGAAATGAAAGATGTATGCCAGTAATGAATTGGATATGTGTTCTTTCCGTCTACCCTAATACATGAATGGTGTGATAATGATGATGACGATGATGAAATTAGAAATAAATAAATATCGTTCAATATTAAAATAATATTTTTTCATTTTTACTTTCATTTCGGATAACGATATTTTTAATACTTTTTTTGAGAGCTATTTATATTTTACGAGTATATCTAATCAAGTGGATATTGTTGCAAATATAAGTAGTCTTAAATATTAATATTTTGTTTCAACTACATCAAGGTTAGAAAGTTTACTACAAACTGTATTTTTTCCTTAAGTTTTATCACATTAGTCATTTAGATCTGAGAAGTAATGTTACCCAATCTAAATTCGTGGTGATAGCAAAGTATGAAAGGAAAATAAATGCGATATACTCGTATGGGTAAGCAAAGAAATATTAGAGTAGATTAAGAAATTCTGCTATATACTATAGGTCATCATCATTGCCGGGCCTCGCAGTCGAGGATCCCCTCGCCACTCCAACGCCAGTCTTGAACCGCTCTCCCACGTCGATCGTGTGATCTTCTGTGAGAGAACTGCCCGATCCTGGATGCGCAATCCCTCCCGCAAATGCCACAGACATATGGACCCTGCTGAGCCGCCTGGCCATGTTGACGCATGTTCGCAGCGCGCAGACTGTTTCTCACACGTCTAGCCGCTGAGACGCCATCAGCCCGAGAACATACGGCTCTCCACTCCTCACGTTCCCGAGCCACCTGCTCCCAGTCCTCCGGCGCCCCGCACAAAGTAAGCGACTCTCGCAGACTGTCTTTATAGCGCTTCCTCTGCCCATCAATCCTTCTTTAGGTAGTATTTGTTCAGATGATGGAAGAGTTACAAGAGATATTGAACGGCTTGTAGTGACAAGTAACAAAGATAACGGGGTACCAAAATACATATATTATACTCGAACCAGACAGTATTAAAATCTACTAAGATGATAGTCTACAATGGTGTACTCCGAGTATTAGCAATTCTTATGTATGGTGAAAAGTGAAGTGGGCAGAGAAAAATACTAAAAAAGCGAATAAGTGCTATGGAAATGAGTGCACTGAGAAGAATACAAGAGGTTAAAATGTAGGACAGAATACGTAATAAAGTAATTAAGGATGAATGTGAACGTGACGACCGTCGTGGCCTAGTTGGTAAGACGTTTGTCTCCCAGCCCGGACGTTGCGGGTTCGATTCCCGTTGAAACCCATTTTTTTAAGAAGGTTCCAGTCTGGTTTTTACTTAAGGCATCTTTAACATATTACTGGTTCTTTGGAAGATATTACCGCATGGCAATAACCCTGTCAGGTTGTACTGTATACAACCAATGTGTAATATAACACAACTATCTTCGGTATTCTATGACAGAATACGGAATGAACTAATAAGGAATAACTTTCAAACTCTGACGTATTAAGTAAGATCAAGAAGATCACTCTTAGATGGTTTGGACATGTAGAACGAATGAATGAAGAAATATTAACAAAACAAATAAACTTGTACAGTGCAATTGGGAGGGGAAAATGGGATAGAGAAAGGACCAAAAAATATGCTTGGATCATATGTATGATATTCTGAAAGAAGAAAATATAAAAAGTCAGAAAAATCTAAGAACTTGTATAAGACGTTGAATGGATAAAGGAGAAGTGAGATACTCGTATGTGTTTCGCGATTAAAATGCTTGCGAAATCGTAGTAGTTGTATGAGAAGTTAGTTGTATGGATCTAGAAGAGGCTAAAGATGGATGTCTAAAGAAAAGTCAGGCTCTCTGTCATATCTGCCTATACCGACAGGGAAACTGAGAATTGGTATGTATGTTTGATGTTCATAATTATTTTTTTATGTATATACACCTTTGAGCCTCTGTATGCATATGTCTTATGAAAATCCATTCGCCCACGCCCGCTGCATGAATAATAAAACTAATCGGTAAATTTTTTATACTTGTTTTATTGAGAATAATGTTTTTTTCTTTCGTTGTTAAAAAATAAATTACCTGTGCCCGGGTTCAGAACTCCATTAATGTTTACATGACAAAATACTTAAGAAGTATTCAAAAGTTTTACAAAAAATATTATGAAATTTTACTAAAAAAGTTTCAAATTTTCATACGTTAATGTTTTTAAAAGAATCCTGGTTTCAACTTTCGGCCTTAAATAAAATATTTATTTATTTATTTAATTAATTAACGACACAACAATGTCCTTATATACAAATGCACATGTGACAGGTTATACAAGTACTTAAAATTATTGACAAATAATACAACTTTATCTTAAACTTACATGAAGATACAAAAAGCAGTAGTAATAATAAATTTCAGTCATCGTTTTAAAATTATTTAATAATCTTTGAGAATTTTGTGGGAATTTTATGGATATATATTGAGATGTAGAAAACACATGGCCTCATTAGTAGAACGTCAAATGAAATACATTAAAAAATATCGAAAAGTTGCGTAATTCTTATAATCACCCAATACAGCACAATAAAATAAATGCATTGTGGTTTTGAAAAAGCATATACACAACCGTTAAATTGAAATGCATCACGAAAGACGTGTAACGTTTATTACTTAACGTGTTTTGTTTCACACTTAGTTTATCTTTACGATAATGCCAAAAGCGTTCAGCAAATATTACACGTTATGTGTAAAATACGGGTTTGGCTTGGTCGAAAAAGTGAGAAATTATTGTTCATAATAAAATGAAAAAAATACCAATCTCAAAACCTGTAAGTTTCATTTGTGTGTGCAAAAACACATTTATTTGTCATTAACTTTATAGTTTTAATTCAATTTATATTCAAAAGGATTTTTTAATTAATGTTCAATTAATTTTTAATTAATGTCATGGAGCGGTTTAATGGATGCTAGAATTTTCAGCATCACTTCTTGTATAATTTAATTAAAAATAACAAAAGTTTTATGACATTACAAATTAATGTACTTTTATCTGACACCACGTTTCGTTAAAAAATTTGAATATAATAAGGTTTGATGTTAAATAAGTTAGTAAAATTTTATGTATTGGTGATATTTGTAAGACCTTAAATAATGTATTTAATAAAAATAATTAAAATAAATTACTTTTATAATGAATGTATTCGTTATAAACAAAAATGAAGTAAATTAAAAAGTATTGCATTTAAAAAAATATGGATGATAAGGTGTATGACTTGGCTGAAGTGAATGATGTATGTCAGAATGGAAAGAAGACGAGTTCTGTTATAACATGATAGCAATAATAATTATTATGATAAACCTTAAAACTAGATATGACTCAACAACATCTGAACATGAAACGTTTGACATAAAATTGTGCTTTTTTTTGCAGATACTCGTAATAACAAGAAAGTGGAAATGGTTTATGTACTTTGGAGGAGCACTTTTGATAATGTCAATGTACTTCCAGTTACAAGCTATGAAAACTCTTTGTAAATCTCATACAATGCATCGGTGGCCCAAACTCTTAAATTCTAAACCAATGCCTAAACAACAAATAATTGACAACATTGCCAAGCTGCATCCGAATCTCCCTGTTCAATACTGGTTTAAAAATAAAGACACATCAAGTGGTGAAAATCAATCATGTGGTGTATTTCCAAGTATATTTCATCTTAATTATAATAATTTTTACTGGCAAATATTAAACACAAGAAATTTGTCCTTCCAGTTTTATAGTGCATACTACGATAACAGGAAATTGAATACATTACCCAATGTGAGGGTTTTGACGATGGTAAATGATCCAAACGTGAACCAAACTCTGTTTTGTCAATTTTGGTTTGAAAATCAAAGGGAGCCAGTCATTGTAGAAACTAACGAGTATCATTACATCTGGTATCACGAATGGGGCGCGCACACAAAAGGGAGATTTGGTCCATATCTTATTACGTGCAGTTTGCCCGAATCTCATGAAGATCTTGTACCAGCTGCAATTTCTATTGTCGAAAAACCTTGTGATTATGCTCAAAACATTTTGAAAGTCATCTACAACAAGCCTGTCTCAAGACAAGATTTTGCAATTTGTGTAAAAGGTTTGGACTTCTTAGAAATAGATTTATCAGCTAGACTTGTTGAATGGCTGGAGTTTATGTTTCAACAAGGCGTTGATAAAGTGTTCATGTATCAATTGCAAGTCCATCCGAATATGAAAAAGGTGTTGGATTACTATCAAAGTCGTGGAAAAGTTGATGTCAGGGTTGTTACTCTACCAGGGGGTCAACCTAATATACCTTTCCTTCAACATATATTTATTGTAAACAACTACGAGAATCAAGTACTTGATGAGCTTATTCCTTACAATGATTGTTTTTATAGGAATATTTATTCTTATAAGTATGTAGTTGTGATAGATATTGATGAAATCATCATACCACTAATTGACAAAGACTGGAATGGGTTAATACAAAGAATTGTTTCCGAAGAAGAAAAAACCAACACACGTTTTGCTGCATACAACGCTAGACATGTTTATTTTTTAGATGATATGAATAGCAATGGGCTCTTTCCTGACATTCCGCCATACATGCATATGCTGCAACATGTATATAGAGCCAAAAATTTTACTCGTCCAGAATTATATTCAAAGAGTTTTTTTAACACTGAAAGAGTCATAACAGTGCATAACCATCACCCCATCGATTTTTTTCCTGATTTTGAGTGTACAATGGAAATCAACATAACATACGCCCAGTTGCATCATTATAGAAAAAGCTGTCCTTTTGAAGTAGAATGCAAACCATTTCAGTCAAACCCAATCAGGGACACAACGATTTGGAAGTATAAAAATATATTGATACCAAGAATTAACGAAGTTTTGAAAAGTGTTGAGCTCATAGAATAATTTATCATTTCCTTGTTACATTATAAGTAGAAATTCCATTTAACGATAAAATCCATCTAAATATAAATTTAAATGGACAGATCCTAGAGTCAGTGCAGCATTTTTATTTCTTGAGTAGCGTGGTAAATGAAAAAAGCAAGCATAGATGACAAGATTCAGAATAGAGTAATCCCCTTAGGCTAAAATAGAAGACTTTGTATTATCATAGAGTTTCAATGAAGTTTTGAGAAAGCTAACTGTATCATCGATATTCTGGTATCGCGTGTTCGCCTGCGTTAATCTGGATACGTAACTTACATGCCAGAAAACAGACTTCCAAGAAATCTATCATCTTTGGTGAGCTCGCGAAAGGGCAGTTCAAGAGATATAAGGGTGTACGGCATGTGACGCTTAAACACATTAAAGCTCAGCACAACTGGGAACAAACAGCAACAAATGACCAACTGTTGCTAATTATCAGGGATTGATGGATAAAGAAGACGCATACAAACTACAAGCACTTGCACCTTGACTTTTATGCAAAAGGATATGCCTATCACAAATTTGCTTACATAGTCATCTCCGGTGGGACCAACGCCAAGTACCTCGATCCCACACTTTGTATTTGGCTTATATTATACTAGTCATGTAAAGTAAACATTCAAAAGTACCTTTACAAAATTTAAGTTCTAGGAGAATTTCAAAGTAAATTCCATAATTTAAAAAAAAACATTAAGATTTTTACACTGATTCTAATAACTTATGTGATATTTTCCTTACATCCTTCGTGTTTTTTTTTCTTTGTAATATTTCGTAGTAAATTGTTTTATCTACTTTTGGGTCAACAATATAAACTGAAGAGTCTAAATTAAAGTTAAGTTTAAAGCAAATAAATTTTAACTATTTATTTTATATAAATTGACGATTTGTTAACTTTGCATTATGAAATAACGGTAGGTAAAAAATAATTTGAAATAAAAAAAATATTTCTTACTTTTATCAGGATAGGAAATAAACTTAATACTTTGAATGCAAGATCGTAAAAAAGGGAGGATATAAACAAAAATTCTTACAAAACAATTTGACAATCGCTGACTTCGGTCAAAGAGCTAAATTGATTATTTTATTAAATAAACTGAAAAAAATATGTAATACATTATTTTCTCAAAACAGTTTTTAAACTCAACAAAACCCCGTATTTTTCAATTTATCTTCTTTTTTACAACTGCTCGCGTTTTTGAGTCCTTGAATTTCAATGCTTGTGATTCAAAATATACCTATTAACTATTTTCTTGCCAGTGAATATTGTGGTGTTATTTAAAGTTGAAAAACATAGTGTATTTATTTGTGAATAAATATTCAAAAATAGTGCCATAATGATTTGCTTTTCATTCAACTTATTCGCGTGTCCTGAAAACTCGTGAACCAATTTCCTAAACATCTCGGTCATCGCAATCTACGAGTATTTCAGTTTGCGTAACACAGTTTCTAAATACATATTTTTTGAAGCAATAACACACATTTTATCTGTTGTGATATAAGATATTTGAGAAAACAAACTGTTGCTTTGTTAGAACTTGTATGGAATTATATAAAAACAATTATTGAATTATTCCATGAATACACATTACAGGAACAGTATTAATATTTTTGCCAATTCATGATTGAGGATCATTCGATATTTCAAACTTTGAAACCAATTTTTGTTTGGATTCATAAAGCAAAGATTTTATAGAAAAACGATTTTATGTAATTTTAAGTTTAATTTTACAGAAACTTATGAAACAAAAATTATTTGAAACAAAAATTGGCACTCTTCTATCAAGAATGACCTATTCGTCTTCTTTAGGGCACCTCAATCTTATAGGTCGATATTCAAATATCATAAAGCTGAGGATGAGGAAACCTATAATATATAAGCGAAAAATGTACGAGCTAAGCCAAGGAAATGTAAAAAGATAGATATATCTTAAGAGTTGTATGAGAAAGTGTATGGATGTAGAAGAAGCGAAAAATGTATATTGCGATGATGTTCCATCTGATGCCTGATGTTCTCTTCTCCCTACCTAACCCGGCAGGGAAACGTTATGATAGTATTTATGAATATATTAGGCTATGCTGGGAATATTCAAAAGGTATATTTTATCAATTCTACTCTATAGAGTTGAGATATGGACCCTGAAGCTATCCATTTTAAGAGGATCGAAGGCATTTGAAATGTGGCTGCACAAAATAATGATGCTTCAAACGGACGTGCCACTCTCATATCTTCATGAAAGGGAGGTTACATTTCTTTAGAGGTGTAACGAAAAAGGTATGTATTTTAACATTTCGTTTTATAATGATTTGGCGGGCTTATTGCCAAGTGGCAATATCTTCCAACCGACCAGACAAAAATTAATAAAATAAGTTACATGATCGTAAAAATTATTGCAATAATTGTTTATATTTACAAAATTCGTGAACTCATGAAAGCAGGTCATATAATAAAAATGAAGTGGTATTATCAATCAAAATTAAATGAAAGGAATAGCGGAAAGGAACGGAAAATTGGGAAAGAAACGCGTTTCATTACTGAATTATAATTAAGAAGTTTATCAATGGGTATATCATGGTAAGACTCATGACCTTCATATATTTCATCATTAAAGGGAAAGTTAAGAACGCACATAAGACGATGTTACGTATTTTCAGTACTTCTTTATGGAGTTAAGACTTGGGCGCTCACCCAACTCACCACAAAACCAATATAAGCATTTTAAATGTGGTGGCATAGGCGAATGTTTAAGATTTCTCGGGTTGGCAAAGAACGTCACGAAGAGGTTCTCAGACGCATTAAAAAAATACAAAGAAGTACTCGCTTACAGAAAGAAGAAAATATAAGAATAATACTAAGGTTATACATTAAATTGTACAGATAATAAAAGAAAATGAGCAATTCATGAGAGGAAACAAATATGGAATGATCTAAATCATATTGCAGGGGAAGATACAAGGAAAACGAAGTAAAGGAAGATGAAAGTGCTCCCGGCAGAAGAATCTAAGAGAGTGGTTCAATTGTAACACGGAGATATTGTTCAGTGCAGCTGCATACAAAATTAAAATAGCCATTATGATTGTCAACCTCCAATGATGAGAAAAATGATAAGAAGAAAGGGAAAGTCTAAGCTCGAAGGGGTATCGAAAAAAGATACACGTCTCAGATTCACAACATCCGGATCTAGGCGGGAGTACGGGGTGTGGACCAGAGATGATGCATAGGCTTAAGATAGAGAAGCATTGTTTTTGGTGACCACCGACGTTAGTTAGACTTGATATGGAACCAGCATACAAACATTAAATATATTTGCTTTAGTGCATGCATCGTTTAGCTATGTTCAGCGCAGCTGTAGATAAAGTAAGATAAATAATGCAAGCTTCTTTCTGAAATGTTTTTTCTGCCATTAATGTGTTTTTGGAGTGTATTTAAATATATTATGTACATATATTGCTTATAGTTAAGGCATTAACATTGTGGAGGTTTCAATACATTATAATTCATTTTATCAAACACTATTTATTCCACTTTATGTAACGGTATAACCCTACCGGTTTCAAGACTTTCACCTCACCATCAGGGGAACACAAACAAGACTAAATTCTGTTCTAACTGGTACCGACATGCACGCTTCTAACGGTAAACATTCGGGTTGGGGACTGTGGGTGAAGTGAGGGAGGAGACAACCTCGACGAGCAGCGGCGAGATTCTTGGAATATATGTGTTTGCCAGATGTTCACCCCGATGCACTGACTTAGAATTTTTTAGGGCCTCTAAAATATCCAATTTCCGTTACTACTAATATGTGAGAATTCAGCATCATCGGTAGAAAATGTATGGTTTTCACGGTGACAATGATTAGCCATTTCAGAATAAATTAGGGATTTGTTAAGGCGGATTTGTGTTAACGAAATCTCTTTTCAAATGATCTTCCTGTCTTTCCTATAGATAAATTATCAGTCAGCACATTAAAGTTTATACACACCACTGTTGCTTAGTGTTCAATTTTTGCCTTTCCCGTTAAATAAGAGTTTCCGGAGATTAAAATTAGTGTAAAAAGTTGGCTTTACGTCACTTGTTTAATTTTTAAAAGTGAATCTATGAGGTTTCCAGGGTAGCCATTGTTTGTAGCTGTTGTTTTATCGTTATGAATTCCTTTTAAAAAATTGTCGTCGGTTAATAGGACACTGAGCAATCTTTGAAGCATACAGTTAAAGGCGGCGAATTTATTATGGTTATTAGGATGGTTGGAAGTTGCTGGAATTATAGAGTCTGAATAAGTGTCTTTTCTATATATGTCAAAGTCAAATGTACCATTTTTTCGAGATAATGTTAGGTCCAAGAAATTAAATTTTCTATCCTGTTCTGTTTCTAGTGTGAATTTTCTGAACGTATCTATAGAATTTAAATATTTAAAAAATTGATGTAATTGTCTATCGGTGCCCATCCAAACACAAAGAATGTCATCTGCATACCTAAACCAGCACAAAACATTTTTAATTAACTTAAACTTACTCCTAAAAATACATTTATCAAAATAGTTCATGAATATGTCACTGAAGAGTGGCTAATAGCTAAACCATGTGATATTTACATATTGTATTGTTGAAATTAAAGTAATTTTGTTTAGTGCATAACTCGTGAAACTCGTCATTAGTGAAATCAATTCCTAATTTTTAACAGAGTCCTTACTATTTTAATTTAAAATATTTTTTTGCGAGCTCCAAATATCTCTATCCTGGTATACTTGGATAGAGATTAGTAACATTAAAAGATACTAGTTTAGCATTATGAGATAATTCTATGGTTTTTAGTTTTTCAATCAATTCCAAGGAGTTTTTGATTGAGTATTCAGCTTTAAAATTAGTTAGATTATAAAATTGTTCTTTGACAAACTTACATACTATATTTTATAGGTGTGTACCTGGTTATATGAAACTACAGGTCTTGTGGGTATATTGTTTTTGTGCAATTTGGCTAAGCCATATAATTGAAGTATTTGTGGATTCATTATACACAAATTCTTTTTAAAATTTTGTTTCATGATGGAGATACAATTTTTAAGGACGGATTTTACTTCAGTCTGTAGAGAATTTAAAGGGCTGGTTTTAATACTTGAAATTTATTGTTATTCAAAAAAAACTAGGACTTTTACCTCATAATCCTTCCTATGAAATATATGGATAACTATGGATTCATTTTTGTCTTCCTTGGTTAACCTTAAATCATTATCTTTCAAAATCTTTTTGATGTCCATAGCTGTGGCTTTCGGGCGATAGCCTTTCGGGCGATGTGAGTCACTTGACACTTGGCGATTGATTTCTTGATGTCGGCTGCACACTTGTACTGCACATATTTGTCCTCGTTACGAAGTAGTCCATCAGCGTCCACAGCGAGCTGCTCTATTTGGCTGGGAACATTTTTTTTAATTAGGGAATACTTGAGCCTTGATGATGAGGTGAAAGCCTTGAAACCGGTAGGGTTATACCGTTACAAAAAGTGGAATAAACAATGTTTGATGAAACAAATTACAATATTAAGTACACACTATGTTGCTATCAATAAACCTATATTTATTTATGTCTTTATAGGTACAGGATGGCTAGAAATTTTTAAAAATATATTAAGGAAAAATATATTTAATTTTATTAGTGCAGTTTCGTTGTATACGAGTACATTACAACTTGACAAATTCATCGCCAGGTTGTACTGTACACAACGATGGTTGTATACAGTATAACATCGGTCTCTTTTGATCAACCAGGAAGATGTTAAAGAAACTGTAAATGAAACCTAGACTAGCACCACATTTTGTAACAAATTCGAGTGCCAACGATAATCGAAGCCGCAATTTCCAGGTCCGATAACTGATTTTTACCAACTAGGCCATGGAAACTGGAAAAAATAACATAACATATTTTTTTAATTCTTCGGTCTATCTCTTCTACGCACACCTTGCATTTCTGACCTATATATCCGATTAGACATTCTTTCATCATTCGTTCTCTTCACATGTCCAAACCATCTTAAAGCACCTTTCTTTATCTTATTTAAAACTATCCTCTTTATCCATTCATTAATTTCTGATACCTTCATTCCGCTTTCTTTCAAACATTGACATTACATATTTTTTTCTTAGTGCACGCACCTACACATCATTAATCTTATTCTTCTTCTACTAAGTCCATGTTTCACTTCCATAAATCAAGATGGGCACAAACACACTCTTATGCAATGTCATTTTTGCCACTGTTGATATTGCGCGGTAGTTATATATAATATTTAGTTCTCCGTTTAACTTGTTCTCTGTCGCCACCCTTCTTTCAATAACCCTTTTATCTCGCCCATCACACGTAAACATATTGCCCAGACAACCGAGCTCGTCAAATTGCTTCAATTATTCTGAGTTAACCCATACACTCAATTATTCTGAGTTACACCGATAGGCCTTGGATTGGGATATAACTTTTGTAAATAAGGGCTTTTGATATAAAAAAAATTTATAAAGATTTCGCTATAAATCAAATCCGTTTGAATCTATCCGTTTGAAATTGTGGTTTAATATAGCGTGGCACAACAAGAACTGCAATTTTTCAGCTGTCAAACGTATATATACATAATTTTTCAAACATATTCGTAATTCCAATATGCACTTCTAATTACATTGATACCAATTAACATAAACATTTAAAAAAATGTTTTTTTCATTGATTTAAAATTGCAGTCTTTGTTGCGCGGCCCTTGGTTCATTTGAGACACTATCTGTTACAGCATAAATATTTCCCCTTGAACGAACTGAACGATGACGAATTGCTGATTGTTTGTTTTCAACAGAACCACTTCCTTAGAATTTTTTGATTAAATTCTTCGCTGCATAGAATGTCGGTACATGATTTCACGGGAAAACAGCACGAATTTTACGAAGTGCTTTGCTGATGTTTTCACAATTTTTATAATAAATTTTAATAATTTCTAAGCGTTCTGCAATCATGTACCACTGAACAATAAATTAATAGTTTATGATAATGGCGTAAATTCATTATAAATATTATACGTTTAACAGCTGAAAAATGGCGGCAACTTTGAAATTGCAGCACTTGTTGCGCATCCCCATGTAATGAGAATGAACAAGATGGATGTGTCCGTCGTATGTTGCTTGCGGATGGGTCATTGCGTGGTGGCTACTCACCTTTACAGAATGTGTATTGTGGACGATCCCATCTATGAGTGTGGCCTGATAATGAGACTAAAATCGTACGTTATTATGTTGTCCTTAACGTGATGGATTTTATTTACTAAATGTTATATCTTTGCTACGTCCAATTAATATTGCATTTCCCCTTCCGTCAAAGGACTTTTCCACATGTACAGTGATTGTTCCTTTTTTTTATCATAAGTTTAACTAATTCAAGCTTCAAATTGTCTAAAATACATCCGTGGCTTAATTGTTATGACACTTGTCTCCCAACTTGGGGGAAGCGGGTGCGAAGCCCGCTGGAAACCAGATTTTAAAAAATAGGCCTTTTGAAAATCTTTCTGTTTGTTCGAAGAAATCACCACATCACAATAAGCCCCCAAATACGTGTGCAACGAAAATGTAACACAATACAATATATGTACTCGTAATATCATATAATAAAAGAATCGTTTTTTAATCTCATTTATTAATTAATCATTATAAAAAAAAATATGTGGTACACAAATCATTCTTGTGTGAATAGATTGCCTTTAAAAAATATTCAATAATTAAGACGTGATAATATCAATGACATGGGTACCGAATTTCTGAATATGCTTGTAGACTTCTTAAAAAAATATGTATCACGGAAAACGTGCTTTGTTTCTTGTTTTATGTGTTTTTCCTTCACACTTATTTTTTTATTTTGACATAACCATTTATCTATGTAAGTATGCCAGATAACAATTGGAAAAACTTTTATATGGGTAGTGATAGTCAAAACCAATGCATTCATTTGATAAAATGAACAAACTATCCTATGTTACATCTGTAAGTAGATATTTTGATATTTTCATAGAATAAATTAACGTTTTTTTTTAAATTACTTTGTTATTAAATTGTACATTGTCTACATATATTACTTTTTATACTTTTGATGACCTCCTTGGACTAGTTGGTAAGATGCTTTCACCCAGTTCGTTCCGGTGATACTCAAAACAAAAAAAAAATAGGTACTAGTCTGTTCGTCTAGTACCAATACGTGTTGCCTTTTCATGTGTGGTAGTATTCTAAACACGTGCGATGATGAACAGTGAGTTTCGTGGCTACTACAAAGGCTTGGATCGTAGACAATAGGTCGAGAAGCGAACTGTCGGCGTCACTTTTCTTTTTACTCAGGTGTGTCGCTTCCAGAAGAGTCCCTTTAGACAGTTCTTTCTTCGACACCACATGACGTGGCACTCATAAGATTTTGATATTCTAATGAAGACCGTGTTAGATGGGGACTTCTTTTTTCCCCCATAACAGCGCGAGTGGTTGTGAGATCGTAATTTACTACTCCAAAGGCTCGAAAAATTAAGCCGAGGACAATGGTGTCTTCCGTTCCCATTTTTTAATATATGCGAATCATCAATTCGGATAAGTTGAAGGGCTACCGGCTGAATGAATATTCCTTTATGATATATGCAACATCGTGGAGTCACATCCATATTCTCCATACTAGAACCGCTTATACTCCCAACGTGCAACAAATTCTCTCCACCTTGGGTAAATCAATATTTTCACTGCGTTTTATATAATATGAGGTACCAGGTATCTAGCTTTTTGTTGGTTTTTGGTGATAGGGGTAGAAGTTTAGAAAGGCGAGGTTATCAACTTGGTAGCTAGCTCGCCCGGGGCCAGAAAAATGATAATTAACCCGTGTTTGAAAAGGTACAAATTTAACCATCTTTAGATAGGGAAAAGAAAGTGGAAACTCCTGAACGTTTTACAGGTACTTAGGCACTGAAATATTGAACTGTGATGTATTTTTGATATTAGTAAAATTTATTACGAGGTCTCTGATGAAAGTAATTAAAATAAAATGAGAAGTATTTATTGGATAGATAATAAATGTTTATATCGATTCATTTTAAAGTTTACAAAATACTAGTAGAAAGAAGATTTAACTTTATAAATAGGAAGAATATTAAATTATCTCCGTAGCTTAGTTGATGAGACGTATGTTTACCAACTAAAGGGTTGCGGGTATTATTCCCGTTGGTGACAGATTTATTTTTTTAAAAAATGGTTTCAATAAGGCTTCTTCTAAATATTTCCAACTAGTTAAAAGAGATTGCCACATGACAATAAACTTGCAATATCATACGGTTTATAACGGAAGTGTAAAACAATACTTTAATAATAATAATAAAAGGACATTTTAAATAGCATCGTTAGATCAAAATCTCCTCAAGGCCGCTCCAACTCGGGATTCGAACCCACTTATTATTGACAGGTTGAAGATATTACAAAATAAATACAATAAGTTGAGGGCAAGGATAGGAAGGCAGCGGCGCAGCCATAAGATTAGGTACTCCCCGTTATAAAAGTAAACAAAAATAAATTATAAAGTGTATGGACTTGGCTGAAACGAAATATGTATGCCAGGATAGAATGGAGGGAAGATTTATAATTATACCCACACTAAAAGGGATAAAGCTTAATGGGGATGATGATGATGAATCTAAACACCAAAGATCACTCAACTGAAATATATAATAAATACGGCGCGCTTTATTAAGCTTATGCATTGTTTACAGATAATAACAAGAAAATGGAAATGGTACATGTATACTGGAGGACTACTTCTTACGATCATAGTCTATTTGCAGTTCGATACAATGGAAACCGTCTACCATTCCTACTCAATGCGTCGATGGCGATGGAAACTCTTCAACTGCACAGCGGTGCCTGATCATCAACAGATAGAACACATTGCCCAACTACATCCAAATCTACCGATTCACTATTGGCATAAATATAAAGACGTCGGTTATACAATGTTTTACAAAAACCAATCATGTGCTCTTTTTCCGAGTTTATTTCATCTAAATTACAATAATTTTTATTGGCAAATACTACACACGAGAAATTTATCTTTCCAGTTTTTCAGCGCCTATTATGACAATAGACGATTTAATCCAGAACCCAATATAAGACTGTTATCTATGATAGATGACGTTGGCGTCAACAAGACTATATTTGGTCATTTATGGTTTGACAATCAAACTGAACCAGTGATTGTTGAAACCAAGGAGTATCATCACATTTGGTATCGCGAATGGGGCATGCATGTTAAAGGGGTATTTGGTCCATATCTTATTACATTTCGTCTACCTAAATCTCATCAAAATCTTATCCCAGCTGCAATTTCAATCGTAGAAAAACCGTGTGATTTAGCTCAAAACATTTTGAAAGTCGTCTACAACAAACCTATATCAAAAAAGAAGTTTACAGTTTGTGTTAAAGGATTAGATTTTTTAGAAGTAGATTTATCGGTCAGACTTGTCGAGTGGCTTGAGTTCATGTTTTTACAGGGTGCCGATAAAGTGTTTATGTATCAATTGCAAGTTCATCCAAATATGAAAAAAGTTCTTGATTATTATCAAAGTCAAGGAAAGGTGGATGTAAGAAAAGTAACACTCCCTGAAGGTCAACCCAATATACCTTTTCTTCAACATATATTTATCATTAATAACAACGACAAACAAGTACTTGATGAATTAATACCATATAACGATTGTTTTTATAGAAATATTTACGCTTACAAGTATGTGACCGTGATAGATATTGATGAAATAATTATGCCATTAAAAGATAAAGACTGGAATCGATTGATGAAACGAGTCATTTCTGAAGAAAAATTAATTGGAAGACGTTTCGCTTCGTACAATGCCAGAAATATTTATTTTTTAGATGATTTGAATCCAAATGGACTTTTTTCTGATATCCCCCCATACATGCACATGTTGCAACATGTTTACAGATCTCAAAATTTTACACCTCCAGGTGCTTACATAAAAAGCTTTTTAGACACGGATAGAGTTATAACAGTGCATAACCATTATCCGATTCATTGCTCCGATGGTGTTGACTTGGGGATGGAAATCAACATAAAATACGCTCAGATGAATCACTATAGGAAGACTTGTCCTTTTGAAGTAGACTGCAAACCATTTCGAACAAACCCAGTTAAGGATACGACGATTTGGAAATATAAAAAGAAATTGATTCGTAGAATAAATGCAGTTTTGAAAACGATTGGATTCCTGAATTAATCATTTTTACTTCTTGTTCAATAACTTGGTAGTGTAGTTTTATCATGCATTCAAAAAAAATATTTGAAAGGTACCTTATTATTTATAAATAATAATATTTGCTGTTATTTAAACTGATTTTGTATAATTTAATGAAAATATATTTAATTTTGTACTAATTTATTTCTTTGTTTTCTATCATTTTATTTTATATTTGATACAGGTTTAACCCAGGTACATGAAATAAAAAGCGTAATAAAAACAACTTCAATAGATAAGGTCTTTAAATAATAAAAATCGAGTCTGTTTGACAAGAGCGTGTATGGCTACATTTTTTCCTGAAAACCGTTAGAGGGTAGATTCAAACGCAAGCAGGTAGCTGGATCATTCCCCCAAGATGCTTTGTATGGAAAAACTCGGTTGTCGTTCGACCTTGGTTACACAAGAATATATTTCAACATGAAAGCTGCATACGTATCATGTTATGAAGCCGTTTTTCTGTGTGTGTGTGTGGGAAAGGACCGAAAATGTCTTCTGCTAAATACATGAGAAAATCGAAGACATTTGTAAGTAAGTGAGTGAAACGCTATTCCAACGTAAAAAACGTCGATGAACTACCAGATCGTGGTACTGCACAGAAAACGACGAAAAAGGAGGACAGAGTAATTTTACGGATTGAGAAGAATCCTTGTATATCATTGAGTAGCGGACACACGGTTTTGCGTGAAAAGGGTCTAATTGTGTCATGTGACACTATAAGAAGACGTTACTAGCTTATGGAGTGAAATTTCGAAGCACGGTAAAGAAACCACCACTGTCCGAAAAACAAGTCGAAAAAAGACTCACTTGGGCGAAAGAAAATTTGGTCCGCGATTTGGACAACGTAATTTTTTCAGACGAAGCTTCTTTTTATGCACGTTCTTCCATTAATCATACCTGGTGTACCCGCACCAATAGACTCATGCAGCGGACCATAAAACACCCGGTAAAAGTCCATGTCTGGGGCTGTTTCTCAAAGCAGGGATTTGGCACTTTGCACATCTTCACAAATAATTTGAACGCTGCCAAAATGGTTCAAATATATCAGAGGGTTTTATCACCATCTGTTCAAAGGTGGTTTAACATATAAGAACAAATGAAAATTAACTACTGCAAGAGGACAATGACACAAAACATAACTCGTTTTTGTACTGCGTGGAAACAGGAAAATGACGTTGACGTAATGGATCGGCCGTCGCAGTCACCAGGTGCAAATTCCATAGAAAATGTTTAGGCACTCATGAAGTTCAATCTCCGAGGGAAAAAGATCTGGAACGTCAAGCAGTTATTTCGACAGATTCGACTTATGAGATATTTCGACCGATTTGATATGGAAGTCTTTGTCCCTAGATTATGCTATAAAATTAGTAGAAAGTATGCCTCGGAGATGCTGGGCTATTATTAGTAGTGGAGGCGACTGGACAACTTATTATTAATAAAGCATCACGGTTTATATCATGTAGTACGTGTGTATTTTTTTTAATGCCTTATCCCAAATAGTTTTTCGGGTTTCGCCGTACACGTTATTGTCAAACAGTGTATGTTAATGGATTGTTTATGCTTCCCTAGAAAGTGACTCAGTTATGCCTACAAAGTTTATTAGGAAGCTCGATCCTCATTTTTTCCACAGAGATAACATATATGGAGGATATTAATATCGGAAAATTTGCTCAACAAAGTCATTCCGTGTACGAGTGGTCGTGCATTTAATAGCTCAGTTCATGAATACGGCACCGAAAATAGTATTCAGCCTCTGGTTCTTAGATCTCATCTCGAATGAGATATAAAAAAGGGTTATATTATTTTTAGATTTTCAAAAAGTAATTTCAATTTTAGGGCACTTAATTGTATGGAAGGAAATTTATTAAGATGGTTTGGTTTTCCAAAGAATACCGTAATCGATGACAATTTAGTCGTTTTAATATCCATAGATCACACGAAATAACATTTAAAAATATATTCAAAGATAAACACGTTTTCCTGCATTATTTTTAAGCTGTGAAAGAAATATTGATATATCCCCAGTGGCATATCATATACCCTTCTGTAACACTGCTGGGGGTCATCCATGTTTGCAATAGGGAATTAGAGAGATGAGAGAAAATAATATTACTCTTCATAATAGTTTTCTCGAAAAACATATTGTATAAATATGGGTAAATTTTTATTTGGGACCTTTAAAAGGTTATCAAGAGGATGAAGGGAACCAATAATAGGAAATGGATCAAGTGAGCTTAAATACATTAATTTAAATTTATGTTAGGTATTGTTTCTAATTATTTGTTGATACTTTCTTATTATAACGTTTCCTGGTGGTTTAACCTCGAATATGATTTTTATTGCCGACTTCTTTAGATGAATCGATGTTTTTAGCTCAAGAGAAACCATCATCAAAGTACCTATGTTATTTGTTATTTTAACAGTTACATCAAATGTTATTTTGTTTTCTATGGCACTTAAACATGATAAAAGGTTTATGTGAACAGAACTAATAGAAAAAAAAGACATCCTTAGCCTAGTTGATAAGACGTTGACTACCACTCGGCGATTTTGGATTCGATTCCGGATGGAACATTAAAAAATAACAATAAAATTAAAATAATAATACTTGCACGATAGTAGAGCTAACACGTGCAATGATGGATCGCGAGTTTCATTCTTGCTCCAGTGGTTTGTAAGCTCGGTGGCTTGATTAACGGTGATAAAGACCCACCTTTGTTTCTTCGGAGAGAAGTAGAACTTGGAGGTCATTTTTTTATTCACCTAATAAATTGTTTGTTCCACTGCAATCCAATAGGGCGTGGTAACATGATAGAGCTTTTGCTATTGCTGGTCCTGTGGTGTAGAATGGGATCCTGAGTTAGAGCGCCTTTGAGAAGAGTTTGCTCTCTAAATGGCGCTATATAAATTGTTATTTTATTATTATATTATTATTATTTAATAAGTACGAATTACCAATTTGGAAATGTTTAAAAGTACTATACGAATGAAAAAATCACTTTTCTAAAAAACAAGATAATAAATGCTTTACTTAACTTGCATTTATTTTTTTATTGTAGATGTTATTTTGACTCATATTTGTGAGTCAAAATGTAGTACTCATAAAATTGTTAGATAAAATAAAATACTCCCTATCAAGTAAATTTTTATGTGCAATAATGTCGAAGGACTTTTTATCGTTTTTGTGTTCTTTTATGAAAACATTTTTTTCTTACAATCGCGTATAGAAAAACATTAAACCGTAAAAATGATTATACAACGTTTAAATTAAGTCTTAAAATATTCCGTTTCCTAGGTACATACAGATTTTACGTTTCCAACATATTTCAATATAGCCAGACGTGTGTTGGATCATTTTAACATTTATTCCAACATGTAAACATTTTTTACTTTTAAGTACCCCTCCCTCGATTGACGCGGTATATAACTTTCAACAAAATTAGAATAAAAGCAAATCGCGCTAATTGAGACAAGAAACTTATACAAAATTGAAAGATACTTTCCAGAATATCGAAATCCTCTAGAAATGAGTTACACACCTCACAAATATCGAACACAGGTACCAACAAAATGCGTAAAATTAACCTACCAACTTAATAAAATCAAAGAAAGATATAATAAAACATTTATATATTTTGTGGTAAAATGATAAGTTTTCGATACGATGGTACTATGACTGAGGTGCATGGCCGCGCTATAACGCAGTGGACTCTCGTGCGGAAGGTCACATGTTCAAACCCCGCGCTGTGCTTCTCGCATCGAATGACACAGGTATTTTTTCCGTCTAGTATTCGAAGGTATAAAGATACCTATATGAATCGGTCATACATATTCTTCCAAAAAAAAAATTGCGGCGTGCTCCGACCGTCTCACTTCGATATGCCATCGGATCAAGTACACTGGTGTGGCCGGTGACTTGGCTGGTGTGCAACAACTCACTCACTTTAAAAAAAACTCACGGCACAGCTTCGCTTTCCAAATGCATTGACGTTGAAATGACGAGTGGTTCCTCGACTATGAGACCCAGCAACGACGACGACGTTACTATGTAAGAATAAAAAAATACTGAAGAAAACGTAGTGACTGGCAATTATTGTAAGTATAACATAACTATTTTTAATGCTACTCGTACTAGTTTGCCTCTCCATCGGCCGCTTCAGTTATTCAGTCGTTCAGATATATAATTTATTAAACCAAATTCACTTAATGTAAAAATCGATTGACTTTTAAAAAAAGTATTTCAATAAACCATTTAAAAAAACATTTTTTAATAATTTATTTAAAAGAATACGCGTAAATCGAGGGATAGGTGTAAAGGTATACTTAAGTGAATAGTCGTCTTCGTCGTCGTGTCTAGGCCTAGAAATCGGGGATCCCATCGCCATTCCAACGTCAACTTGGTTGGAAAGCCAAGGTGCGCCGTGGAGTTTTTTTTAAGTGAGTGTGCCGTGCCGTTGCACACCAGCAAACTCACCGACCACACCACTGTACTGGATCCGATGACACACCGAAATGAGACGATCGGAGCACACCGGCGTGGCATTTGGAAATACACCACGTGCTATTTTTTTTAAAGAATATATTTGACCGGAGTCATAAATATCATTATACCCCCTAATACTAATCGAAAAAAATGGCTGTTGTTCGAGGGGATTAGTATATCACGGGGTTCGAACCGGCGACCTTCCGCATGGAAGTCCAGTGCGTTACCGTGCGGCCATACACCTTTAAGGGTAACGTATTGTAATTTAAAAGCGGTTTACTATTATCCACGGGTTTTGCCATCCACGAGAGGCTTTGGATCCCATCCCCCGGTTACTATGCGAAAAAAATTACTGTGTTATTCGAGGAGAATAGTATAGCCCGGGGTTCGAACCGGCGACCTTCCGCACGAAAATCCAGTGCGTTACCGCGCGGCCATGCACCTCAATCATATTACGAGTACCATTGTATCGAAAAATAATATTTTCACAAAAAAATATATAAATATGTCTTATTATGCCTTTGTTTGATTTTATTAAGTTGGAAAATTAGTGTAAGATAATTTAGGAGGGGTTCGTTATTATCCGCGGAGTTGGACATACGCGGGGGTCTTGAAACACATCCTCCATGGATAACGAGAGACTACTGTACTCGTATACGTCAATTTATATTAATATGCCACTGATTCCCCTTTGCAAATGGAATAAATGCCTACGATATAGAAATATATAGAAAATACGTGGAGCGTTTTACGTGTTAAAATTAATGGTACTGCAATATGGCTGCCGGGTTACAAATGAAGCGCTGTTTGTCGGAGTGACATCCCAGGCGTGAGTCTACTCCAACTATTTGTTTTATCTGCCTTTCGCTACACGCATATAAATATCCCATATTAGATTTTTCAATATTTAAAAAGTTATTTATTAGTTTGTGTGACAATATTTATATGTCCAATTCAATCGTCAGTGTGGATCGAGAAATAAATTAAACTTCGCTCCCCATAAAGTCTGCTGCGGGGTACTGTTGAAGGAGTCCCTTGCGCGCGCTCCTAAAATTTCTTTTTTAGGAACAAATGTTCGTGTCGTGCGGGAGACAACTTATCTTGGATTGACAGTCGACTGGCCTTAATATGACATCTCATATTAGATCGTCCTTGCTGAGTGCGAGAAAGGCATTTTTAATTGTTGCATTTTTTTAAGAAGGGTTTTCTCTTGAATACCCCTTGAGGAGAGTCAGTTTTCTGAACGACGCTATATAAAATATATTTTATTATCATTACATACATACCATCAACCCGTTTCCTTATCGGAGAAAGAAAGTTGAGATAATTTCCTTTCTCGACACGTATCTTTAGCTTTTTCCACATTCATACATCTTCTCATACAATTCTTACGATTTTTCAGACTTAACGATCACTTATTGGCAATTTAGTATCTTTAAACATGTTTTGCCTCAGTTCGAGTTGGTGATTAAATTATTTCAACATCCACGTACAGTACCCGGCGGTAAGTAATACACATCAATACACATCGTTTGTAGAGCGTCGTCTCTGTCGCAAGATGCGCTAACCGCATCGTGACTACGATACCGGACTGTTAGCGCATCTAGAAGCTCTACAAACGATGTGTATTAAATACCGCCGGGTACTTGGTGTTGGATTCATGCTTAGCGTTACTTAATCTTTATATGGGATGTTTGTGCAAGCTCTGGGAGAATGTCGTTAAAAAAACAAAGCGTTTTATTGCTGGTACGACACTGTCATTTATTCGTCTTATCACCGAGAAAACGCGTTAGCCATTTTCACTTATGTAAAAGATTGAATGACCATATCGCTTCTATAATATATAAAACACAATTATATGTATCGTCGCGATCTACTAGTCTAGCTGTCGGTAACCTATGGCACGCGTGCCACTGCTAAATTATCAGTTTTTGTGGGGGAAAATCCAATATTTTTTTGCCGCGCAAAATCTCGCTTTAATTTTGAACGGACCCTCCAATTTATATTGCACATGGGGCTATGTGTGCTATGTGTCCACTGGGCCATTGGGTCTGGTAATATTTCCTACGATGGCCGAACAGATATCCAAAATAACTTCTAATTATGTCACACCAAAATAAATGTGTTATTTACAAATATCAAGACATATTGTGTATGAAGACATCTATACAAAAGATTATGAAACTTTTATTAGCGAATTCCTATTGGTGCAAAGCTGAACTAAATACTAATTTTTCTTGGTGCTCAATTTATTTACCCAGATTAATCAACATACTTTTGTGTGGTTAAAAACATAAATATATTTTAATAAATCACAAAAACATGTCTGTAAAATCCTTGATATATTATATAATGTTTTTCATTCTCACTTTATTCATGTATAATGACATCTACAAATATTACATAGAAGCTTTATGAAGGATGTCCATTGAGTAAAGGTTTAAATAAATGATAACTCCTTAATCAAATTTTAGTCAAATAAAATTTAGTTTTTTCTCTAGATGGAGACACATTTTTCCTTTTCATTACATTCATTAATTTGGTATGCATCGACATATCGGAATCAACAAGTGGCCAATTAAAATAGCGTGGTCAGGAGAATATTATCTTCTGCCCCATTGACTAAACTTTCACATTAAAAACGTATTCAAGAATTTTCGAGTAAGTGTTGTCTTTCTAATAATAATTTTTCAGAATTTGCAAACCATGTTACAATTATATAAAACAATATAAATGAAAACATTAGACATCCCTAAAGTCATAAGCCTAAACATAAAAGTAATAAATAACCGTAGAATGCAAAAGGTTTCAAACCCTTAAAAAAAATTTCCTTGTCTGTCAAATTTATGAGACATATTTATATAAAATATTTTAATTAATTTATGAAAATTGAAATCTTTCTTTCAATAGACCACACACACATTTGATATGGGTGGTCCATAGTATCATGGCACCAGTCTGATATAAGCACTGCTCTCATAACAAACCTCGATCTTTCTCTCTGAAGAGAGCCTCAGGATAGGAGGTGGAAACACGTGTAACGGGGATCAAAGTTATAAGTGGAATAACAAAGTAATTTATTTTAAAATATTCTAATATTGCGTTAACAAAGTTAAACCTTTGATTGCTTTGAATATTCATCTTAAATGATTCACCATTTGAATGTCGTCTTATTGAAGATGAATTCATGAAAATAATGTGTAATAAGTATAAATTTTATGAATTAAATAACTACTGGGTTATCTAACCATAAATGTAAAGTTATTCATATAGTTATTCATTAGTAAGAGTTTTCCCTGAGTAAAGTATATGTCACCTATGAACCTGAATTCAGTTGTTAAAAATGTATTAATTATGTTATGTGTTATATATAATTATACTGATGATGCTATAATTATCCAAGATTTTACACCACAAAGAAAAATAAATATGTATTATCAAATAATTCTGATATTGAGCTTCACATATCTACTGCTGACAAAATTCTCTAACAAAAACTTTGTTATTTTAAAAAATCAAATAAATAAAACAATTGATAAGTAAATTTTATACTTTCAAAATTTTCTAGAGAAATGATCACTTTCTAAAATAGATACATTGGATGATAGGAGTCAAACAATTTGTTTTGTCCTATAACAGTACATAATATAAAAACACTGCATTGACAGGAAATTTATAGATTAAAATTCAAACACAAATCATCCAAGTGTATTACAAATTTAAAAAAATAATAATAATAAATATTCACCTTTATTTTGACCTGTCATCTATAAATAGAAAAAAATCTAAGCCGAAGAATGAATAGTTTAACTAAATAATTCAGTTTAATAATCTAAAATAAATTGTTTTAATTAAATATGAGGATTCTATTATAAAATTATTTGTGTAATTATCATACCACAATAAGTGCGGTTTTTTATGTGTTCCACATTCACTAACAAAATTTCTGTGTCAGCCATACAAGACACACAAGATGCGGTTCCGGGGTATAATTTTTGTTCTACAAATTAACATCAGGTTTATGTAAATTACAGATTTTCAAGCTTGTGAAGTAACGAATAATATAACATAGTTTATATCTTCAGACTTCTTAATAATATCTAATTAATCAATTTAAAAAGTACAAAAAATAAATTTTGGCTACATCAATTCCAATGACTAATATTTAAAAGCTGACTTCCTGGTAATAGGTTTAAAGTAGCACAGTTATAACTTTTTCCTAGGATTATTATGAAGCAAGCTCCTTTTGATTAAAAAGTAGCAAAAATAGTGTTTCTTTTTCAAACGAGTGAGCAACACTGGATATATAATGAAATAAAGCTTCAGAATGCTTTTGAGTCCAAATTTAAGTAGGAAAAAATTAATGCACTGATAAAATGCCAGCACTGAAAACATATTCAGTCACTAGACCAGCTTTCGGCAACTTATCGGAAGGTTTTTTGGCGGCACGGCATAAAGAATGACAAATAATGAAATTCGTCAGTACATTAATAAAAATAATTTATTAAAAAATTTATTCTTATAAATACGTCTCATTTTCTTACACGAAATTATTAGTTTTTGGGAAAACATCAAAAAAATTGTCGCTGCGCGGCTCATTTACTTAAGTGAGTTTTTTCAGATTTCGAGAGGAAAAAATCAAAATTTTTGCTGCGTAAAATCTTTAATTTTGAACAAGGACTCCAATTTATATTGCGTATGGGGACATGTAAGTAATTGTAATGAAGTAATATAATAGTTATTAAAAAAATATAAAATTTCTTAAAGATAGATTTTTCTTTAAAAATCCTCCCCCCTTTGAAAATTCCTGGATCCGTCGGTGACCCGCGGAGTGCTCAATATTTAAAAAAAAAATAAAAGTGGCAGTTCAGTGCATGTAGGTTGCCGACCGCTGCCCTAGACCATATGTTATGTCCAAAATAAATTTTAAGACAATATACCAGTGTAAACAAAAAGATATTTTTTATATTGGATTTAATCTCAAATTTTCTGAATATATATTGATTGCAAGCAAATAATAATGATCATATTTTTAAACTCTAGTTATATTCCTATACAGGTAGTCGTCGACTTACGACCTATGTGACTTACGACTGTTCTACTTTACGACCACAATCCGCGATCTGTATTTATAAGCATTTTTTAGGCTCTTCCGAGATGTCTACAAAAAGAAAAATTCTCAACCTGCCAAGAAGCAAAGAAAGGCTATTGATTTGAAAACAAAAATGGTAGTAATTAAGCAGCATGAAGGAGGAAAAAAAGTTAATACCATTGTGAGTGATTTGATGCTATCACACTCTACTGTGTCGACAATTCTGGACAAAAAAACGATTTGTGAAGCTGTGATTGGTTCTGCACCTATGCAGTCGACAGTTATAATCAAGCAACGAATTAGTTTCATCCACAGAATGGAGAAACTGTTGCATATTTGGATGAAAGATCAAATTCAAAAATGCACAATATTATCCCTTTTTACTGTGCAGACGAAAGCTAGAAGTTTATTAGAGACTTTGAAGGAGCGTGCCGGAGATGACTATAGTTAAGAATTTGTAGCAAGTACTGGCTGATTCAAGAGATTCAAGAAAATATTCTAGTTGCATAATGTTCGAGTGATTGGAGAAGCAGCGAGTGCAGACAAAAAAGGAGCTTGGGACTTTGTTGATAGTTTTGATAAAATAATAACGGGTGAAGGGTATCTTCCGCAGCAAATTTTTTATGTGAATGAAACAGGATTATTCTGGAAACGAATGCCAACACGCACTTACACCCACAAAGAAGCGAAAAGTATGCCTGGATTAAACACTAAAAAATAGGCTGACTCTGCTACTTTTGCAGAAACATCGCGGGTTTCAAACTCAAGTCTTTAGTAATTTATCAATCAGAAAAGCCGACTTAGGACAAGATCAACTTACAAGCTGTTGATTGGAACCGATTGTGGTCGTAAGTCGACGACTACCTGTATATACTAAAAAGTATAAATCTAAAATATAAAATGCTGAATGGAAATGAACAAATTTTATGGTACTCTTTGGGTAAAGAGTAAAAGCTAGCAAGGAAACATGAGAAAGTGTCATTTAACTTTTGCTATATAACAATAGAAGCAGCAAAAAACATAGGATTACTAAAAACAGGAAAAAATCATTTTACCACTATTTTTTTCATCGTTTTTACGATAATGCTTTTTTTTCTTCACAAAACACATTATTTTATTTGTTCTAGCTGTCAGAATTTCGAAGTATGTCACTTTTAAAAAGTGTTTTCGAACACGATCTTTAATTGAAGAGCTTATTCACCAATAGGTGGTAGTAGTTTTATCAACCATTTGTGTATAGCTTTTACTATTATCCGAGAGATGGCAAGACAAATTTTATTATTTCTGGTTGAATTCTCTCAAGAGTTATATTTAAATCTACATATAATTTTAAAAGTCTATGGAATATTTTTTTTTATTATTATATGAACACCATACTATTATTCTTTGATAAGTATGCAATTTAGTAATACTCATTATGAACTAGTGTTTATCTACATTGTAGATTTCTTTTCATAATACACTAAAAATCTTTTTATATATCATAAGAGTACAATGTGTTTTTAGAATAAATACTGATAAATTTAAAAGCTTGCTTGCACAAGTTTCTAATAGATGTCAGGTGCATGGTTAAAATGTACATGTTTTGATAATAATGTGAATCCTGTTTATTCAAGCTAGAAATATGTAGGTATATTAAAAAATATCTACTTTCTTTTAAAATACGAAAAGAAAATCAACATTAATCCAAATTTATACTATACTTTCATAATTTTTACCATCACGCTATATCTCTATTGATGTAAGCACACAAGACTTTTTTTGTCAAGTAACCTGATTTAATGAATCAACTTCTTTGGAATAAGTTTTCACCGAGTTGCATATATGAAAGTAATTATAACAATTTTTCATAAAAAGGAATTCTTATTGATGAATCTTATTCTACTTTAGGGATTTGAAAATTATGTTTACGGATAAATAGGCGCATCAATTTATTAAAGGCATTTTTTTAGAATAGAAATACATACTTACCATCACACTATTTCCCTTTTAGGGTAAGTAGAGAGGTCAGAGCGTCTGTTATATGCTCTTTTTTAAAGTTCACAAATGCATAATATTCTATTTAATTTTTTCTATTCATTTTTCCACAAGCCAACATAAAGAGAAAATTTGATGCCCACATTCTCTTCCGCTTAAAAAGGTCCCCTGAATATCCCACACTTTCTTTTCAGTCTGAGAAAGCATGGGATGCTGAATATAATTAAATTTGTCAAATTGTTAAGCAGAGTATATGTTAATCCGCCTATTTGAACTATTTCGCTACTTAATTATTGCTATTGCCATTGGCGTTTTCCTAGTGCTGGGAACTCCTGACTAGAATTCATATAACATAAACGTAAACGAGTAAATCGTAAACGAGTAAGTGGATATATTCACAGCTTTGTGGACTGCCGTTTTGGTATTTAGTGTAAATTTGTGATTATCAAACATTTGCCTACAAAGGGTCAAAATCATTTTTGGGCCTTAGTTGTTATACTGAAGTCAGAAAAACAGACAATTATTGGACGTGAACAGAAACTGAAATGCCCAGAAAGTGACCTTCGACAAGTTGGATGAATGAAATATCTACGTAAAATGGATGACATAACATGATATTAAACGACAGTGGAGTATGTTTGAGAACTCATGGAGATGCCTATGTACGAGTACAACAGTGAACAAATAATGATGACATTCATAGCATACTCGTATGTACTCATTTTACTTAAAAAAAGAGATACACACATTAAAACACAATTATGCCATTTCCCTGTTAGGATATTCTGATAGGACATACCGCCAGACTTTCCTATTTCGACACACACATCCTTCTCCTCTTCTATTTTCATACACCTTCTTATGCACATAAAAAAGAGATTCAGCCAGTTCTTCACTTAACACATCTTTAGTATATTTTTGGTTGGGCGGAAAGGATTGCTACATAAGAATAAACCTCCTTACTTTATATTGTGAAAGTGTAATTCAATACAACCAAGGACAGAGAATTATGACGATGATAATTATATTGTATTATTTACTCCTAAACTTTTTTAATTACCCTTTTGATGTACACATAACAATTTGATGGATATATTGTCTTGTAACATTTTTTTATAACCAACCAGAAATATGTTAAAAAGGTCTAAATTGAAAACTTGATTTTTTTTTTTATTAAAAAAGAATGACCGAATAGAAGAAGAATTTTAAAAAATCGAGCCCATAACCCCTTGGTTGGAGATAGACATCGAACCATCAAGACTGGAGATTACCTAGAAAAATATTCTTACCATGTTAATACAAGCTCCTACAGCGAATTATATTTAATTTTTACCTAAATATCTTAAATTTTTTAGACATAAATTAGATAATTTTTGTAACTAATATATTCAATCAAACCATGGAGGCCATCAACTTCTTGGACTGTAAAACATGTCGTTCTTATTGCCACAGGGCAATATCTTCCAACCAGAAATCAGAAAGCTGTTTAAAGGTATGTTGTGGAAAATACTAGATTGTTAATGTGCTATCGGGAATCGAATATGAAATCACATGACTTCAAGATAAATATTCAGTCAACTAGGCTACAGAGATCGTCGAAGAACCACTAGGATCGAAAAGTTTCCGGCCTGAAAAAGTTAGAGCGTGTATGCTATAACTTCTGTTGCTGAAAAGAATGCCATTCAACACAGTGGTATCCAAAAATTTAATCACCCCCCCGTAAGTCCCGATTTGTCACCTATTGATTATTTTTTTTATTTTCGAAACTGAAGTCTGATTTGCGTAAAAAAATTATTAAGTGACGAAAATTTGATCTCCACAGTATTACACCATTTTGAGAACAAAACTTCAGAATTTTTTTCCTGGTGTTGAAAAATGTATTCATCGTTCTAAAAAATGTTTTGAACTACAGGGTGACTATATCGAAACGTATGTTTATTTGTCTCATTCTATCACCTTTTTTTATATCCTTGGGCTGGAAATTTTAGGACCTTATTTCATACAAAATTATGAGTCTATGGACACCAAAAAATATCATATCAGGCCACTATTACCTAAAACTCATTTTCAACTGTATCTTTTGTACGTATATTTATTGATCTACAAAATCAAGAAATAAGAAATGGTCATAAATGGCGGGACCATTGACAGGTTTTAATGTTCAGTTCAAAGCAAAGCCCCAGTCTACAGAGACCATAAGAATACGAAAGATGAAATTATATTTTATTACCCAGAGGAATGTGGTGGCTGACTACGAGGTTCGGGATATTTATGCACCATTAAGATTAAGAAAACTGCACTTTCATGAGGTGTTGCAGTGTCATTTTGCGTTCAGAATGAAAAATTGCGCATTTTCTGTCTGTTGTGGTCTCATTTTTAAAAAGCCAGTTTTACGATATGTGGTATTTCGAGGATTAATAATACCTTGTATGTAACATTTTTTTCAAATTTTTCAATTTTATGGACAATAACCGTTGCCTTATTGGTAAGACGATTAACTTCCACCCGAGATTTCGGGCTCGATTCACGATAGCACTCGAAAAAAATAAGAATAAAAAAGTCCCTATCTAGTAAAAGAGTTCGTCTGGTAACAATACTATATGTGTGCTAGTGTTGTTGCCTCTTTATGTACAGTAGTATACCTTACGCGTGCGATAATGAATTAGTTCCGTACCTTCTCCAGTGGTTTTAACCCGAATGATCGATTTATGAGGTAGTAGGCAATGTTGTCTCCCGGCCACACTCTTCAATGTTTTTGAATCAATAATTCGAATAAGTTGAAGGAAAAAAAAACACTAATCACTGCGCGGCTGCGGAACGAATTTCTAAGATTTATCAGATGTGTAGCATTCTTGTTTACGTTTAAGAATGAATCGATTTTTTTCTTAAATTACTAAGAATATCCTTTCATCCTAATTTTCCTTCGTTTACTTTCTATTTCTACCATTATCCTAATTTTCCTTTGTTTCCTTTCCAGTTCTACCATTATCCTAATTTTCCTTTGTTTCCTTTCCAGTTCTACCATTATCCTAATTTTCCTTTGTTTCCTTTCTATTTCTACCATTATCCTAATTTTCCTTTGTTTTCTTTCCATTTCTACCATTATTCTAATTTTCTTTTGTTTCTTTTCTATTTCTACCATTATACTAATTTTCCTTTGTTTCCTTTCCATTTCAACCATTATCCTAATTTTCCTTTGTTTCCTTTCCATTTCTACTATTATCCTAATTTTCCTTTCTATTTCTACCATTATCCTAATTTTCCTTTGTTTCCTTTCCATTTCTACCATTATCCTAATTTTCCTTTTTTTCCTTTCCATTTTAACCATTTTCCTAATTTTCCTTTGTTTCCTTTCCATTTCTACCATTATCGATCGAGATTTTTAATTAATTGGATTCTTTTATTAAATTTAAAATATTTTTTTTGTAAAATCTGTCAATAGATTAAAACAGTTTAATGCTTAATATCTAAGATTAGATTGTTGGTTAGAAGAAATGGCTTAGTGATAATAATTTCACCAGATGCACCATGTTTAACAACGTACATATAATAATGAAAATAATTTAAGACAGCGATTTCTTTGCGTAGTTCTTGTTGAAGTGACTCCTTGAGAGGGTGAGGGTCCTCTCTGGGCTGTGAGAAACTATGATGATGACGCTTGTGAAAACGAACTTACTCGTTTCGGTGGTCCACGGAATAAGAGTCTATAAATAATAGGAAAGTAAGTGCGAGTAGGTGGGACATGTTGAACGGACGGGGGATTTTAAAATTTAGTAAAGATTTCATGCGGTGAGTAGAGGACACCCAAACAAAACATGTTCAAGAGTCCTCACCCATTCCACACATGCATGTATAGAACTTCCTTTTATATGGATTTTATAAAGGTGGTTTCCTATCAGACAGTGCCCTATTCTTATCCTGCGTATGACAGTCACAATTCGTTTGGACAGGTTTCTTTTGTGGAACCAATGATTAGTGGGTATTTTAAACTGAATATTCCTGTTGGTAGCCCCTTTATTGCCATTAGATAGCTCCCAGACCTTTAAACAACTGGCGAGTGAACGGTTTTTAGCCTGCTATACGAGTATGATGTCCTGGGTAGAAGTTACATACTTAAAAAGGAAAGACACCGGATACTGTTGCATCTTTTGCAAGCCGGTTAACTAATGCATTTCCGTGTATAACCTGGTGAGCGGGAATCTACACAAATGTGACGTTTTTGTTTTTATTCTGAAGGGTAAGAAACGAGGCCTCGATTTCCCATACTCGTAATATAAAATTATCAGCTAAATTCAAAAGGTTAGACGATATATCATTACTAAATATAATAATGTAAATTCCCCGTTAACTACATTAAAGAAACATTTAAAAAAAATGTCCCTTACGAAGTTCTTTTCACAACCATAATGGTTTTTTGTTTTGGAGGTTTGTACTTTGATACTGTGGGTAATTTACCATACTTTCGTGACACGATGAAATATTTAAAAGAGATAATAAAGACATTACTTCATTAGTACTTATGAAACGAATATTAATCACATTTTAATTTTTTTACCTACTTTTTATGTCCCGTTATACTCACATGACGTTATCAAAAGAAAATTAAGTAATCAAATCAGTACTCACACAATTTAAATCGAATTGTGCGTGTGTCACACAATGCATTCCAGGAAATTATTCGAATTCAATATTTTGACTTGATGCTTTTTTTATTGTACTGATTTTACAAATAATTGATATATTTAAACTATAATTTTAAACATGCTAGGGGAATAACGATCGTAAGTACCTACAATTTAATATATCTGGGAAGTTAATAATTCTGATAATAATAAAGTAAAAATTTATATAGCGCCGTTTAGAGACCAGTCTCTCATCAAGTGCGGTCTAAGTCAGGATAAAATATAGGTACATTAATCTCACCAGTTACGCAGGTAATTCATTCCAGGAAAACATTGCACAAATAGTGCCATTGATTGAGTGATGAAGACAAAATCACAAAACTTACGATTTTCTGAACATATTCATAATAAATCACTCTCACTTGATGAATCTTCCATTTTTCCTACAGTAGCTATTGCAGTTGTAGCTGTTTAAACTGTCGATCTAATAAATAATTCTGCGGACAGAAAAAACCGTGTTAAAGTAAATTCGCATAAATTGAGTCTGTGTCACGGCCAGTCCAAAAACCGCGAGTTCTGTGCCTATTCAACCCCATTAAGTATCGAAGGCTCTTAATGGGGTCGAAGACAATTTCGTCCCCCGGCTACACTCTTCATTATGTCAGAATCAAAGTTCGGAATGAATTTATTATACCCAAATATATTTCGTACATTCAGTATTGAATTTAGTGATTAATAATTTTCCTTTATGAAATGTGAACCATAAAAATTATACAATCACTGGGTGGCCCACTTTTAAAAAAAAAGGGAAAATGCAGTTTTCCGAGATTTTATTTCGTGTGCTGGAAGCAATGCTCAGCCATTAAATGACTATGAATTTTAATGCATCTCGTTTCATTCACAGAGCGACGTTATTCTGGATACCTGTTAAAATGGTGTTGTCAACCATTGCGTGGAACTTTTTTAATCTTCAATTTGCCTATTGTGTTTCCATTAGAGTCGGGGTTTCTGCACTGCTACATAATAATCCAGGCATTTTTTAAGGATTTATTATAATTTTCATACAGGTAATAAAACTAAAAATTGAATAAATAATGTCGTTTTTCGACAAACAATATACCAGTATATCCGAACTTTTTATACTGAAATTAAAACACTAACTTAAAAGAAAACAACAAAATTATTTACATATATACATACCATTTTCTTGTTGGGTTAGGCTGATAGAACGGAGCGCCAGGCTTTCTCACACAACTCCTAAAATTCTCTAAATGTTTACGTTCCCTTTATTCTAAATATCATTCACTTGACCCAACCACTCGTTTCTTAGTCTTCCTCTCTCATGCATTTCACTCACATTTGCATTATATGTGTATTTGATTTATTATTCTTTCTTCATTCATCCGTTCCACATGACAAAACCACCTGAGTGTTGTTTTTCATTTTACTCAACAAGCCTTAAGTTCACATTTATTCCCTATCTTTTCATTCCGTATTCTGTCATATATAGTCATCCCGTGTATTCTACTCAGTGCACGCATTTCCAGAGCACTAATTCGGCAGTCTTTCTCCACGTTCACGTTTCCCTCCCATATATCAAATAGAAAATAAAAGAAAATCGAAATACAATGTCCAAAATCCATTGTATTTCGATTTTCTTTTATTTTTTTTATTTGAAACTGAAAACTTAAAAGAAGAGAAAGAGTTGACTTGATAGTTTTTTTTCTTTAACTGAACATTTATACTCATAATTTCTGTTCTAGCCCCTCTTGGGAACGATATCCCAATATAGCTGAAGTCCACTCTACAGCAACTATTTCCACATCTTGCCCTAGGCGCCAACGTTTCTTTGAACACTATTTTCGGGATACAGTCATCTTGAATTCTCAACAGATCTCCCAATAGATTTCAGTCCATAAATTTAGGGGCTCATTAAATAATAGCTTCAACTTCAGTTTATTAAGAGACGTAAGTCTGAATAGTGCTCAAAGTATTTCAGCTAATTGTATTTTTAAAGGCACTGTTTCGCAAAGTGTGCAATATTGTTAACCTTTTTTAGCAGGTCTCAATAATATTTATAATTTTATATGAATACTACACATACTCGTATACACTTCACTCCACCTAAAGTCGATAAAAAAATCACATATCGGAAGACTTACAAACATTTCTTTGTAGTTTGCCCTTCCTTGGTAAATTTTCTGCGACTTTCTTAGCAAATATATGTTTCTAAATATATGCAAATGGGGAGAAGTAACAAATTTAATGGCAGCAGTCACCCTCTTTTAATCCTAACACTTAACTCATATTTATTTTGATACATTTTTAACTGTCAATAATAGTGGGTTCGAATCCCAAGTTAGAGCGCCCTCTAGGAGAGCCATCTCTGTTAACGGCGTTTTATAAATTGTCATTTTATTATGGTTTACATTGTGTTCAATCTTGGATGAACATAAAAAAGAAATGTTTTTATAAAATTTTCACAATTTTTGTCTTAAATGTGTTGATTATTATGATATACATCGTCGGGTTTTTGGTATAAATTGGTATAAAGTGAAAAAATTTAAATATCAGAATTTTTGGTTATAATCATCAAGTGTCCAATGTGTATGTTGGATAAAAATTTGAAATTGATTTGTATTGTGTCGCTACGTATTACCCATACTTCTTTATGATATTAAAGCATGTACGCTTCATCGGGGCACCACAAAACTAGAAGCTTTTGAAATGTGGTGCTTTGGATTAAAAAAGTCCTGAAAAATGACATCTCGAAACGGATACCTAAGTAAAGATAAAGAAGTATTGTCCATCATCAAAAAGAGAAAGATAGCATACTTTTGACATATGATGTGAGGAAAAACATATGAGGTTCTTCAACTGATACTGCAGGGGAAAATTCAAGAAAGAAGACGCATCTGCTAGTTTAATACTTACAGCAGTGGATTTATCGTGATTCCATATATTTTTTTCAAATCTGCTACCTCAAAGGTCAAGATGGCATGAAGATCGCAAGCCTCCGAAGAGGAGGGAAACTTTTAAGAAGAATAAGTTTTTTTTACTGGAAATACTATTTTACACAGATAAAAGTCTGCCTAGATACATACTCGTATATATTGGAAGAAGTTTCCACTGAAATATCTCAGAAGCAGTAAATGCTGGTTACCAATTAATTTCAGAAACCTGTGGCACAAACTATCGAAGGTAAATTCTCATGTGGACGATTATCTATCACAAAGTAATACCGTTATGAACTCTGTTATATAAAGTAATATCATTATGAACCTTGCTGGATATCTTTGGAATATCTAAGGATCGCTCTAAATAGAGGGAGTTTATCCGTAGAAGATATTTGTCCCATCAAGATCCCTATATTCAGATAGATATACTATCTACACATAACATATGTTATATCCCAAATGTGTTATCTAGTCATAAGTAGATTTTTTTAGTAAAAGCATAAATATATATTGCATAGTTTATTTTCGAAATTTCGCTCAATGTATTCACATTAAAATACGAGTGTATACGAGTACTTATAAATTTAAGAAAACTTTTTTTATCAAATAATTTTTTTTTCAAAATCGACAATGTATTTGTAATTTTAATTCTGTTATAACCGACAAAAATAATGATTTATTAAGCATCACTGTATTGTATTAATTACACTTTCATTATAAACAGTATAGCTTGACGGGTTTATTGCCATATGACAATATCTTCTTAATAATCAGAACCACGTATCCCAATAGCATAATCGTTTCTGGCATATACGAGTATTTTTAAGTGTGTATGAAATATATGTTTTTGTTAATAATTTAATTAACATTTGAAATGGTTCTTTAACCCTTAAACCCACGTATGGCTGCAGCATATTCATACCCCTTGCTCCCCATCCAGTCGCTAATTGTCCTGCTAATGATTCACTGCCCTCATCCTTTCAGCTTTGCTCCAAAGCTCCTCTCATCTCCTGCGTTGACTTAGCCCCGAAGCTCCAAAGGTGAAAAGGAAAAGAGTAGAAACAAAGTTTTTTCACCCCCGGGAAAATGCCAGTTTCATTTGTGAATATTACAGTAAAAATCTCAATTTTATGTTATTTATAATGATATCAAAGCTTTCTTTATTCCATTGATCTTTTCCATAATGCTCGTAACTCATAATAAGTAACTTTTTATTTTTGCTTTTATTTAATTTCATAACTTAAGCGAAGAATATTGACGATATCCTGGAAATCCATATTTAAAACATTGGGAATAATGCAGTGTATTATTAAATATGTAACAAATACCTTCTTTACATTTTAAACCTCGACAAACTTCGTGGCCTAATTGTTTTCCGACTCGGAGGTCGCGAGTTTGATTCCCGCTAGTAAACAATATTTAAAAAACTGTCTTGTTTTTCATTAGTCACCTTTTAAATCTTTCAGGTTGGTTGTAAGAACGACGGCAATAAATCTAAAAGGTTTATACTGTGTATAACGAAAGCGTAATATATAATAAAGGGTCTTTCAAATTGAGCGATTTTTTAAATTCTTGAATAAAACACACAATTTGCTTTGATTTCAAAAAACTTTTTATTGATCATTAAAGTGTATGACATTTAAATCAATGTATGAAATTTAAACACAAAAAAACAATATCCGCCAAATGTCCACCTCTTGCAGCTCCACCGATGTCCCCTCTTTTGTCAAAATTTTCGATGATATTTTGGCATAATTGCGGTTCTTAGTCACCAATAACGTGAATAATTTCGTCCTTCAGCTCAGGAATCGATTGGGGCTCATTCTTATAGACCTGCGTTTTCACGTAACCCCAGAAAAAATAGTCCAACAGTGTCAGATCACATGATATTGGTGGCCAATTACAATAACATCGCCGTTTCCGGAGATTACAATGCATAAAATAATTCAACAATTTGAAGGCGTTCTTGTATTGTATACGTCTCCATTTTTATAAATGTCACTTCTCAATTACACTTCTCAAATGTTACAAGACCCATGCAAGTTCGCGACGCCATCTAAGTTTTGTCTAAGAATTAAAAATAAACGCTCAATTCGAAAGACCCTTTACAATAAATATTTATGCATATATCATCGTGAGAAGATAATAACGTTTTGAGATAACTAAATAACATCATTCCATCCGCTCTCTGAAAATAGTGATTATAAAAAATTAAATATAAGACACATACTATATGATGTAACTGAAGTAACGTACAATTAAATAATGCCCATGAAACTGAAAAGAAAACCATATAAAAGCGTCCGAGAACCAGAACATTTTTAAGAAATTATACAACAATTAAATGCCAAGAACATAGATATTATGTAACTTAAACGCGCCAGATGCAATGGGTTTCAGGAGTGAGCAATAAAGGCAAGACATGAGTATGTAAGAGGTACTCTGAAAATTGCTCTGATTTCGCTGAAATTGAGAGAGGTAGGCTTCGGTGGTATGAAGGTGTACAAAGTGCCTGCTGAATATATGGAAACCCTGATGGGAATGAAAGTGCCTGGATATAAAGAGGTTGTCCAATGAAGCTATGGAGGACAGCATCAACCAAGACTCGTCACACAGACCCTAAATAGATAAGAAAAAGCGACAATGAAGATAATATGACCATGTTTGATGTAAATTTATTTGTCCAGGATGGTACAATGATATTGTATGAATATATTTTTTTACAGGGAGTAATCAAATCTCACAAGCGACAGCATTCCGACATTTTGGATTTTTTACATGTGAACTTTGCGGCTGTAAGTCAGTTGTACCAGAACAGACAATGGACATGGTCAGATCACTAATATGTGCGTCACAAGCTTTTTTTTTGTTTTTAGTCTGGCGAGTTTATTGCCATGTGGAAATCTCTTCCAACCAACCATAAATATGTTTTTATAGGCCCTAAGTGTTAACCAAACTAGAATACTATTTAAAAAAATCTGGGTTCCAGCGGGGATCGAACCCGCAACCTCTGGATCGGCAGGCAAGTGTCTTACCACCAGGCCACGGAGGTCGTCATCAAGCTTTCGTCTTGTATAAAATTATGTTAACTTTTAAAGAAATAAATAAAAATAGGGCTATTGTTATACCTAGCAACATTGACGCATAAATAAATTCAAGAAGAAAAATACACAGATTGTGATTTATATAATGTGATTTACGAGCACAATAAATTGAATTGATTCTCGTTTTTACTTTTGTATATAACATCTTAAATCATATACAATTTTATCACAGAAGATTTTTTTCTTTTCAATCTATTTAACAATATTCTTCCCACCGGAAAATAGGTTTTGACAATAGGACTTATCTCCCTCGGAAAGTTTTCCCTCACAAATTGATCGTGCTCAATAGAAACTTTTCCACTCTCTCTCCTTTCTTGCATTCCCCCGCATTAAACACTGCACCCTCCAATGCGTCAGATTAACTTATTGTTTATTTCTTGGTTTCCGATGGAAATCTTCTGACTCCACCCCTGAGGAAGTTAACATTATACGAGCTTGGAATAAACTGGTTCTATCTGTAATTTTTCGGTATGGGTCTAGGAATCTATTTTTTTTTTAAATCGAAATTATAATCATTAACTCACAATTATTTCATTATTTGAGTGAAATGTTTCGCAAAATGGAATATACTTTTGTTACAAAATATTTTTTATATTAATATACAAGACTTTCAAAGTAAACAGTACATCCTGAAGAGCATGGATATTTTTCCGATCGTGATAAAAAACACTAAATTAAACTCTCCAAGAACTCTGCTTAGAATACTCGTAACACTGGGCGGTCCACGGCAGCAAGTAGTAGTATCGCTTGGCTTACTCCTCGTCGAAGATATAGAGAGTCAATCCCTCACATAATATTCCTCGTTTTGTCATGTGGTCCTTGATTCTTCTGAATCTTGATTCTTCTGATCCTCCATGGTCGTCCATCAAAATCCACCAGCTGGGGCCTAATGTTCGTATCCACCCATACGTCCCAGCAACAGCAGGTGGTTGTTGCAGATATATATTGGTGTTGTGACGAAAGATTTGACCAACAATATAACCTTTTCTAACGTGTGTTAATATTTAGTTTTTTTTTATTATCTTCCTTTTTAGCTTTTCTTTTGTTTTATCCCACTGGAACCCAGATGTTTTCAAAAAGGATTCCAGTTTTGTTTACACTTAAGGTCTCTTTAACATCTTTCTGGTTGGTTGGAAGAGATTTCCACATGGCAATACACCCGCCAGGTGGTACTGTATGCAACTAAAGTGTAATGCAATACAATATTGATAACGTGAGTCCTTACTTATTTTGTTCTTATCACCACATTCGGAAGTACTCGTATATCCTTTGCTATATTTTTTTATTATAAAATATTCATTTGGTTTGAGATTATAATGGACAATTTTGCACGATAAGGAGAGATTTATAGTCTACCTAGAGGATGTATGGCTACTGTACATACATTGTATAACTTTTCCATGAAATAGAGGGCATCCTTGCGGACGTATTTGTATTTTATGTATTTATAGTCTACCCAGTGGATATATGGCTACTGTGCATACACTGTATAACTTTTCCATGAAACAGAGTACACCCTGGCGGACGTATTTGTATTTTACGTATTTATAGTCTACCCAGTGGATATATGGCTACTGTGCATACATTGTATAACTTTTCCATGAAACAGAGTACATCCTGGCGGACGTATTTGTATTTTATGGATCATTTGAGAAATACGCTAAAATTTGTTGATGTGATAGGTTGTGTGTCAGGAAGCATATGAAACCTAGATATTTATATCATTATAACAAGTATTTTTTAAGAAAGAGCTGATTTATAACAAAAATGTATGGAATACACCAATGACCCCAGTGAGAGATTTTAACAAGGTGCTTGTGTTTGTTCGAGGAGGATGTTGTTCGAGCAAAATTGCTCGAAACAGCTATACAAATCGTGAATCTTTTTACCAAAGGTTTTGTTTACTTAATTAGTTAATATATTATATATCGACATACTACAATTTTTTATCAACCAATTTGCTTGTTGCTTTGTTTTTCTTTCTTTTTATCTCATAGTTACACATTATTGAAACTATATTTGGACTTTTTATTTTTAACTTGTTTCCTTATATATTCACTAAAATACTGTTTCCGTATAACTTGCAACCGTTTAATTTTAAGGTATATGATTGTGCGCGGGGGCGGTAAATTATGTCTGATTTTGACATGAAATGTCAACTGATGACCAGAACACGTTAAAGAAACCGGATCTGAAAAGTTTAGCAATGTCGACTGCATTCCTAACAAGATGGATAGTTCGACCATCTCATGAACGGAACACCGATGTATACAAAGTCATTCAGATATATCGTATATTAGGAAGTTATCGCTTCTTATCTGATATTCGCCTTGTTGAAAAATCAACAACATTTTGCTATTCATAAATTATTATAAATTAAAGTGAATTGATGGTGTTGTGAAGAAACTATTGTATGTTTGATCGGAGAATGTTAAATTATTTGCTTTAAAAATATGCAGGTATTTTATAACTTAAGTATTATAATTTACAGTAAAAATTTAATGCAACATCAGAAAATTTTTAAGCACTGTCAAGTTACAAATATCACAGTTTATTTTTGATTTGCTATTTATTTTTCTTTTTTATTTTAAATCTTTTTTATGATTTGGTACTTATCAAACCAGAGTCATACCTCAAATCATTGTCAACACCGTTTAATGTTTAAGTTTAATGTTTAAATTTAAGTTTCATTTTGTGATTCAAGATTAATGGTATTCTAGATTAATATGACTATGTACAGTACCCGGCGGTAAGTAATATACATCGGGCTTAAGAAAGAGACTTTCAGCCATAATCGGCTAACTTCGGCTTTGTAGAGCGTCGTCTCTGTCCCTAGAACGCACTATTTTTTTTAACATATTCATGTTAATAACATCTGTATTATTGATTGAGAGAATTCACTGGGCAATAAGCCCAGATTCTCACTGGCCAATAAGCCCGTTATGTGCACTTAATTGATATTTATATGTATACAATTTTGTTAAATAAAATATGACCTGGCAGACTTATCTATATGTGGCAATTTCGTGCCATTAACAAGTATTTTTTTTTAATTCACACTGGGACATTTGTGTCACAGTCAGGAACCAAACTCGAAACAACCGTTATAACATTGAATTGTTCTTCAAACTTCTTAGTCACAGTTTCAAATATAGTTTATATAGTAAATAACATCATTCAATCAGACGAAATTCACTTCTATTCATACCTTAACTTTTGACCACCCAACGTTACACTGGAACCAAATAGCCCATCTGAAAGTCTGTAGAGATTCCTTTACTTCCCCTGCGACGGCATTTGTTACAGCAATCGAAACCTTCCCCTCTTGTTTAATCAAGATGGTATTGACGTAGGGCAGGGTGGGGAGTCGTGGGAGACGATGTATGAATCACTCCCCTTCGCAGCATCCGAGGAAGGAATTAAGTCTCAGGGAGAAATTTCCTCTGAGATAAGACAACGTTCTCAATTACATTTACATTTTTGATATTGCTTTCTGTTTATATCCAACAAACTTTTAATAATTTATTTTATTTATTGTTTTGTTTTGAAATAGTTAATTTTGTTGTTTTCAGGTGATCAACGATTTTTTCGATGAAAACTTGCGACGGTGAAATATAAGTTCCGTGTCCACTTTAGTGGTTCACAAATCCGAACTCTCGATTAATGAGGCTGAAGACAATGTTTTCTTCCGGCCACGCTCTTCAATATTTCTGCATCGCCAATTCGGTTATATTGTAGGTGGCATACGAATAAAAAATTTAGGTTTTGTTTTAAATAAATCAACTAAACTTTTTGTCCCCAAACATATTTGCCAGTATTGCTTTTTATTTAGTATATCAAATTTAAAACATAATTAGTAATAAAAATATTTTAACAATTTTTATTCATTCGAGCGTCATAAACCTGGAAATTAATTCATAGTTATTTTTTTGTAAATTATGTTCGGCCCGACTGGATTTGCCATATTTTTTTTTGCGGCAGAGAAAAGGTTAAAAGTAGAGAAAAATTAACTATACTCTTTGCCCGTTAAGAATCCAAACAATTGAATATTTTATATTTGCGTTTTAATATAGCACGATTGTGATGTTCACTAATTAAATATGTATTTTAAATGTTCATGAAAACCTTAACAATTTTTATTTATTTATGGCTCAGTTCTACTAAGCAGTTTCAAATATTTATTTAGCACTTTTAAGTTAAGTTTAAGAATATAATCAATCTATTTTATACCTTTAATAGAAGCTGGGATCATTTAAAAACTATAACCCCATAGAAATTTCTTATATTAAAGTATTTTCTAAGTGATTTTTTAAAATACTTAAACATGAGAAACGAAATATATCCCCAAAATTTGAACCAATTTCGTAAAAATAGTAAATTTATTATGTAAAGATTAATTTATTTTGTAAAGAGTAAAAATATTTAAAACCTGCAATTCAAGATTCGTAGGTTTATAATTAAAAATCATATTTTTTAACCAAAATATGTATAAAATGTGTTAAAGCTAGTTAAAGCTAATCCGTAGCACACCAGCAAACTCACCGGTCACACCGTTGTACAGGATCCGATGGCACACCGAAGTGAGACGATGGTAGCACACCATCAAACTCACCGGTCACACCGCTGTACAGGATCCGATGGCACACCGAAGTGAGACGATGGTAGCACACCAGCAAACTCACCGGTCACACCGCTGTACAGGATCCGATGGCACACCGAAGTGAGACGATGGTAGCACACCAGCAAACTCACCGGTCACACCGCTGTGCAGGATCCGATGGCACACCGAAGTGAGACGATGGTAGCACACCAGCAAACTCACCGGTCACACCGCTGTACAGGATCCGATGGCACACCGAAGTGAGACGATGGTAGCACACCAGCAAACTCACCGGTCACACCGCTGTACATGATCCGATGGCACACCGAAGTGAGACGATGGTAGCACACCAGCAAACTTACCGGTCACACCGCTGTACCGGATCCGATGGCACACCGAAGGGAGACGATGGTAGCACACCAGCAAACTCACCGGTCACACCGATGTACAGGATCCGATGGCACACCGAAGTGAGACGATGGTAGCACACCGGCATGTTTTCTTCCTCTTTTTGAAAGCATAGATATTACCAAAGTCATAGGTATCCTTACCCCCAAATACTAGGCGAAAAAAATGCATGTGTCATTCGAGGGGAGTAACACAGTGCGGAGTTCGAATCGACGACCTTTCGCGAAGAAATCCAGTACGTTAGCGTACGGCCATGCATCTCTTAAAGCCTTAACTATAATTAATATGTGTAATTTATCAGTTTTAAAAAAAAGAGAGTCAGATAGTTATTATGACTATATCATGACCACCTAAAATTACTCATTATAACGTTTTAGAAAAAGAGAGTCAGATAGTTATTATGACTATATTATGACCACCTAAAATTACTCATTATAACGTTTTAGAAAAAGAGAGTCAGATAGTTATTATGACTATATCATGACCACCTAAAATTACTTATTATAACGTTTTAGAAAAAGAGAGTCAGATAGTTATTATGACTATATCATCACCACCTAAAATTACTCATAATAACGTTTTAGAAAAAGTTCTTCGATTAAATAAATTCGTTTAATTAATTCGAATTGTACCCCTCAAAATATATGAATCCGAATTGATGATTAAGATCTGTTGTCTACGGCCTCATTAATCGAGTTTAGGTCACTTGAGTAGGAACGGAATTCGTCGGTAGAAATCGCACGTGTGCAATAATCGTACACGTCCAGCACTTGTTAATGTTGTTACCAAACGAATTCATTCACCCGAGTTTTACTCATTTTAAATTTTTTTGGAAACCCGGGTTTTAAATCAAGCATATTACCAACTAGACTACAGAGATATTCAGTTGAAACGAATAATGCAGCATCTAGAGGGAATTTAGAACATCGATCACTCCCATTCGTGTTTACTTAACTGATAAAAGCCAAATGCATTACTAAGCACTATTGTATTCGATATTCTACTAAAAGTATTAAAATGATCTGTTTATCTTCAATGTTGTCGTTAGGGCCCCATCATGCGTCCGGATCTAGAATCTCCGAATCCACCCTTCTAGTCATTTAGCAATAATACAATTGTCTCATTAGCTTCAACCCTTCAACTGCGGTTGAAATTTCATTATGGGTTGAGGTAGTTCAGGAAATGCTGGTTAGGGGGTGAGTGTGTGATGTATGTCTTAATTTGATCAAATTAACGTTATACTAATAATTTCAAATTAAACTTAATTTACCGAAGCCTGTATGTAATTGTTGATTATGTAAACAGGTGCAAATCATTAGCCATTAAACGATTGATGAATATTGTCGTGTTTTAATTAACTACTTTTGTAGAAATACTTGAATGTAGAAATGAAAAACTTGAAACATATTTCTGAAAAAAAATCTGGTTAAAAAGTTTTGGGGATATAACTTGTGCAATTTTATGAAGTTTAATAATTGAAGAAAACAGTACAAATGAACATTATATTTCTACACTACACTCCATCTAAAGCCCAATGAAGTTGTATCGAGGAGAACTTCATTGGGGTTTTGATGGAGTGTTTATTGTTCAAAGAAATCTTTGTAGTTCGTCGTATCATGGATAGTTTAATATGTTTTTCGAGACATATGTACTCGTAGATGCGGAAAAGCACCAAATATTATGGTCACAGTTACTATCTTCATATATTAATATTTTTTTACTATGGCAATAGCCGAGCTAGAGCGCCCTTATTGAGAGTCTGCTCTCTAAACGGCGCTTTCAAAATTGTATTGTATTGCACTTTCTTTGTACATGGTATTGGGGCCCGATAGGGCTATTGTCATATAGCAATCTCTTCCAACAAGCCAAAAGGTTGATGTGGAGGCCTACAATTAAAAACAGACTGGAACCCTTTTATGGAAAAAATCGGGTATCAGCGAACTTGAATCCGTCATCCCCGGCCTGGAAGATAAGCTTATCACCTAGATTCCAAAGTTCGTTGTTTGGTTATAATTATTATTATCAAACAAAGATTAGAAGCATAGATTGATATTTTTTATGTAAATAAATACAAACCATCTCGCAATTTCTCTGTCGGAGAGGACAGAGCACCAGATTTTTCTATGTCAACATACATTCTCCGCCTTTTCTTCATATATTCACATTTTCAAACAACTTCTATGATTTCTCTGACTTTTTACGTTTCCTTCTTTCAATATTTTTGCTTTTTTATTGTTTAAATATATGTATGTTATGTATCGAATCATATGTACTAGCTGTAACGCTAGACATTTATTTAAATGCTTATGCCCCATGTATACAAAATATTAAACAGCATTACAAGTTTCGTGTTTCAGGAACAACTGTAGACAAAATATTAATAAAAATTTACTTTTTCTTTCACGAAACGTTGTGTTTACTGTATTGCCTCTTATATAGCTGGGGCAATTGCTGAATATCCCGTTTTGCAAAACGTTGGCAGGATATTTGCAAAGACACCGCTCTGTATCATTTGCTTTTATGAGATTCCTTTATTTTTATGCGTCCCGTGTAATAATATTGTCTGCTGCGCTGTAACGTGATCGTTTATGAGGACTTTGCAGCCTTCTCTCGCAGCTAGACTTGGCTCTCTTGATGAGGTTTTATGCATCATGTTCGTTCATAAATGTACAGTGGAGAGATAGAAACTTTGGAATACGAACAATAAAACAGAAGTTGTGAATAATCATAATCAGAATCCACGTTGATCCAACAATCCGTATCAGGCTCAAACATCTTAAGAAATTTATTTTTCCACTGTATTTAATAAAACATACTAACTTTTCAGTGTTATATTAGCATTCCAGAAATATTTTGTTATAAGTCAATATTCGGTTTCTTTATCACAACATTTACCTTGGTATGTGCATAATAATATATTTGAACTTCTTTAAAAAAATGCCCGCTGCTTTTGTGGCCATATTTTGTAATTCATGGCACTCCAAGATAAGGTCCCAGAATCTATGTTGGGCAATTACCATCAAGATTTATAATTAATATTTATAAAAAAAGGACGGTATGGTATCTTTTCCGGTACTGAATCCGCTGGAAAAAAATCTTGGATTTTAGTTAGCATGTTAATTACTAAATCACGGTAAGGATATTTAGAGATATAATTTCTTATTAACTTGACATGGCCTACCACGCATCAATCAAGCATAAAAGTTATTATTTTTTGTGTGATGCCCATCAATATAGCCAAACTGGTTATTCGGACATATTGAAGAGCGTAGCTGGGAGTCAACATTATCTTCAGCGCAATTAATCGAGTATTTAGATTGGTAATACTATCCCGTATGTGAAGGTACATCAATACTCGCATACGTTTAGCATTAATGAGTATTGTTACTAGACGAACTTTTTTTTATCCAATTGTGACTTTTTTTAAACTCTTTTTTGGATTCCATCGGAAATCGACCCCGAATTCCTCGGGAGTCAAGACTCTTACCACAATATAGTATAATAATAAACCCACCATCTTGTAATGTATACAATGAAAGTGTAATAGAAGTACATGCAAAGTATAGCTAAAAGTTGACAAACGTTGCAAAAATTATATTTAATAACATATTGAAATGTTAAAAATACCAAGCTAGATAATTTATATTTTGAAAATATAAATCATTGCTTAGATTCGTTCAACACAGAATAAAATCAGTTCGAAATCTCATTTTTTATTATTTGATATCTTTCAGATTGTTTGATTTCATCACATTTTTTTATATTTAATTTTAATGTCAATTTATAATATAAATAACAAACACGAAATATTTTAGTTTTTCTTTCAACCAGTAAAATAAATGAAAATGTATCCATTCGAATAGAGAATACACAAAACACGTTCAGAGAGATGAAAACAATATGTAAGAGTGCATTGGAGTGATGGCAATTGTATCGAGGGTAAACGATACTATTTCTGGCACCCCTTTTTAATGGTTAGTACTATTGTCATAAAAAATCTGAAAAAATCACATAAAAAAAATATATAGCATTTATTTATTATAAAATGTATGAACGTATTACGTGTTATTTTTAAGGTTTTCCGTATTTTTCTGTAGCGTGTGTATAGAGTATGTTTTATAAAAAATATCCCTTTTCGTCTTAAGAAAATCAAGTATTTTTACAAAACTTGTTTTTTTAAGATGTTTTTTTTTTTAATATTGTCAATTCTGGTCCAGTGAATTTAATAAATGGACTTAACATGAACAAAGAAATTTAAAACATAAACATAGAACGTGATAGAAATAAATAAATTTAAAAAAAAAGAACATAAAATGTTTAAACAACCACCACTTATAGAGTAGTAATATAAATCCTTAGCCATTTTAAAATTCAATATTTTGCTAGATTTTGACATAGCGTGATTCGAATATTCATATTTAGTATCCCATTGACACTGTTTCTGTATGCCCCTTTTTCATCATCTCAAAATATATTTCTTAAAAAGCAAAATAAATGAACTAGATCGAATCTTTCATTGTTCACCCAAATATCGCACTTCATTTTCCTTTCACACTTTTCACTCACAAATACTTGGATCGTACAATATTCATTTTCCTCAAATATCTCATATGTTCTCCTTTCTCATATTCTTCGTTATTAATATGTATGCGGTTTGGTGTATGTCGATGCCATGGTAATAGTGTTAATGCTGAATAAAGATAAATTAGAGTTTGATAAGTAAATCGTATGAGAGATGCGAAAAAAAAGATCTGAAAATGAATGTTACTCATACATCTGTTAGTCGTGGCATAAAAACAGAAAAATAAACAGATTTTTCAATAAATTATGTACATAGAAAACATCGAAGGCTGTCAATCCTTAAACAGTTTACCCAGTGTATGAAGAGAGAGAACTGGGTTATTACGATATATCCAATTTGGCTACAAGACCATTATATAATATAACCACAGGGACATTCACCCACATTCTCGATACGCTCTGCACTTTTCTGCATGAAAATTTAGTTCCACTTTGTGCAACAGGAATATTTGCAATAGCTTTGGTATATTTATACATTTTCAATAATAACTATTCGTAATGGAATTCAACTTGATATATTTGGATTTATTGCCTACTTATATTTAGTTCCATAGTGGCATGCATACCTATCATTACACCGTGTCTACTGCGGGGTTGGCAGATAGATCAGATCTCTAAAATTTTCTTTTCATACACACAACTTTCGCCTTCTCTATATTCATACATCTCATCATTTACAATTTTCTATTATTTATAATTCTTATTTTTCCTCGTTATAAAGTCTGCTCTATTTGATCCAGCACATTTCCTCGGTATACCTCTTACAAACACACATTGGATTTTCGACTTGTATATTCGCTAAGTCATTCTTTCTCTTCACATGTCTTAACCACCTTAAAGCTCATTTCTTCATCTAACTTAAAACGTTCATTTTATCTATGAATAAATTTCTCGCTTAGTCATTTATTCGTCATTTTTTTTCTCCACATGTCCAAATCATCTAAATGCTATTTTCTTCATCTTACTTATAACATTAATTTTAGCCATGCATTAATTACTGATATCTTAGATCCATAGTTAATTTTACAATTGCACATTCTATTTTCCTTATTTGTTTTTTAATATTGTATCACATTTTCGCTGTATATAATACAATCTGGTAGGTGTTTTGACATGTGTCAATCTCTTACAACTAACCAGAAATTTGTTCGAGATATTTAGTTATAACCAGACTGTATCGTGCATTAATGTTGTACTTATGATTTCTTCGATTGATATGTTTCAGATATGCTACTGGAAATATTTTCTTTACATTCCATTGAGACAACCTCGTACAAATTGTGGCAACTTTCTCTTTTCTGTATCAGATGATAATTATTGTTAATAGCTTCGGACTCGTAGCACGAAGAGAGAACTAGCTTCGGACTCGTAGCACGAAGAGAGAACTATATATGTTTTATTGATACGTTTGATATGTACTAAAAGAGACAATGTTTATATATTTAATTTATATAAAGACGTAAACAAATTATTAAGTCATTCCTTCCTGTGTTATTAGATTATTGATGGTAACAAGTTTCGGACTCATAGCGGATGACTGTTTTTACTCTGGAGCAGGGTTGCCAGACATTCCTATTTGAGCGGGACTGTCCCGAGTTCAACAGACAAATCCCGAGTCCCGCATTGCCTTTGAAAATCCCGACTTAACAAATTTTGTATGCAGTTTTGAATTAATGAACGGCATATTGCCGTCGTTCATTCAATAAAAAGATGACGCCATTTATGGAAGCGTAGCTAGAACAATGTTACTGCAATACACTGACGACACCAAAGTAACCGGTTTCAAAAATGACGCAATTTTTTTTTTTAAAGAGCGATACTATACCTACAGAAATGGTTTGACTTCAAAAGTAACAAATTTCAATCCATTAAAGTCTTGTTCTTAAAACCCAACATTAAAATCGAATTTCGTCAATTGAAGATTTGATTCGATCCGGAGGTTGCGGGTTCGATTCCCGCTGGAACCCAGATTTTTTTTAATCGGATTCCAGTCTGGTTAACACTTAGGGTCTATAAAAAACATCTTTCTGGTTGGTTGGAAGAGATTGCCACATGGCAATAAGCACGCCAGGTTAAAAAAAAAGATTTAACTAAATTATAAAACTTGCGATATTCTATACGAATATGTCTGTTTATTAAACAATTTTTACTGAATATGACTGAACAAACGAGAAAAAAACAATATATGAGAAATGGATAATATTTTTTAAAGATTATGATCTTATATATTTTTTAAAGATAATGATCCGCTTCCAATAATTTGTATAAAATTGTGGCCCACATAATAGGTTAGTCAAAAAGTTTTGAAAGCGACATCTATGGAGCAGTAGAAAAACCAAAATTTCTACGCCATTTTAATATTTCATCTTTCATAAGACCGTACTCAAAATTTCATTTTAATCTGTCAATTTATTCTTTGTTTACAAGCCATTAGAAGTTGACGTGTCAGTGTATTTTTTAACAATGGAAAAATCCGAATATCGTGCAGTGATTAAATTCTTTGTTTTGGAAGGTTTATCGGCTACTGAGATTCATGCAAAGATGGTGAAAGTATTAAAGAAGTCTTCTCCTTCATTTCAATCCGTTCACCGATGGGTTTTGGAGTTGAAGCGTGGCCGTACAAGCGTTGAAGACGATCCACGCTCAGGACGTCCAAAAAGTGCATCAACACCAGAAATCATAGCGAAAATACAGGATATGGTTTTGGAAGATCATCGATCGACTGTGGATGTGATAGCTGACACCATAGGCATCTCACATGGAACAACATGGCATATTTTGGCTGAAGTTTTGGGTTTCAAAAAACTGTGTGCACAATGGGTGCCGCATTTGCTAACAATGCAACAAAAACACGTTCGAATGCGACTTTCTGAGCAACATTTGGAGCAATTTCGAAAGGATAAAAAGGATTTTCTGCGTCGATTCATCACTATGGATGAGACTTGGGTCTACTACCATGATCCTGAATCAAAACAAGAGGCTAAGGAGTGGTGTGAACCAGGCACTTTGGCTCCGAAGCGAGTTCGTGTCCAGAAATCGGCCAAGAAGGTGTTAGCGTCAGTTTTTTGGGATGCAAAAGGAATTTTATTGATAGATTATCTCCAAACTGGTAAGACAATCAACTCTGATTATTATTGTGACCTTTTGGACCAGTTGGATGAAAAAAATTGTGAAAAAAGACCCGGTTTGCAGAAGAAAAAAATCATTTTTCATCAAGACAATGCACCTGCTCACACAGCTCAAAAAACCATCGCGAAAATCAGTGAATTGGGGTACGAATTGTTGCAGCATCTACCCTATTCGCCAGATTTAGCTCCCTCTGACTTCTGGCTGTTCTCACACCTCAAAAAATTCCTTCGTGGAAAGCATTTTTCATCAAACGAAGAGGTTATAGCCGTCGTAGAGACTCTCAATTCCACATTCCAATGCAATTTGCGAAAGAATATTTAGTCTAATGAGTGCAGCCTGGAGAAAGGAGAGAAACAGATTATTATTAAAAATCATATAAGCTGAATTAATTATCAAACAAAATTTTGATTACAATTGTAATGACTTCAGAAAAAAATTATCGAGCAAAGATAGCGAACATATTTTGAAACTCGCCAAAAACTTGGAAAAATACTTAAAAAAAAAACTGTTATGATTGTTTACATTTTTGCATTTAAATTAAAATGAAATTTCTGTAATTGTATATAATCAATATATTGTAATAACTGTGATTCCTGCGGATTATTATGAGACTATTTTTTATATGTTCTGTTCTGTATACACATATATTAAAATTTAATTAAAATGTTTTTTTTTTTTTTTTTTTTTTTCGCTAATTCTTAACTTCCTTTTTTTTTTGATCGTTCGAAATGGTGAATGTCCCGATCTGTGATTTTGGAAATCTGGCAACCCTGGTCTGGAGTGATGAAGTGTGAGGAGTTTGATTTCGCGTGATGTATACATATGTAATTGAGTGTCGCTGTTTGTCAGGTTGGTGAGAATGTGCAACGGGGTTTTATAATATCAAAAATCGGAAAGAAGTATCGGGTTCTTTTTTCATGCTATATGTTATGTCCTCAGTGAGATACAGGCAAAAGCTAAGTTAACTGGGCACACGACAAATGAAAGGCAACAAACCCAGATCCTTTAAAATTGTGTGTTCAAATTAAATTACATGTTGTTTTTTCGCAAATTATGTATATTTCTTGTCATGTGTAAATAAATAAAAATAAGAAGAGGACGAATTTTTTGTTGATCCATTTCGAGTGGACAACAGAAAAATCAGAGATCTGGCACACATTCCGATAGTGTGAACAGGTGAAACAGGTAGCAATGGTTAGGGTCTGCATATAGCATAATCGAAGACAATGGAAAATTGCTTTAAAAAGGGTGAATTGCATTTTAGACATGATCCTGAAAGTTAAAAGTACGACGGAAAATATTATGTTTAATTTTTTTTAATATTGACTTCTTTGAAATAATGATGTTCTTAGTATAAAATATTTAATGGTTAAGTTGAAGAAAAAAATATTTCTCAAGCTTCGGGGAAAAAATCGATCAACATTCATATAAAAGCAATAAGAAATATCAGTTTGCCTTTCTGACAATTAAACTCGCTTTATAACTAAAACAAAAAAAAGAGAAGACGGTCTCTGTGATCTAGTTGATAAGATGCTTGTCTTCCAGCCCGGAGATCATGGATTCGATTCACATTGGTGTCCAGATTTTTCGAAAAGGGTTCCAGTCTGGATTTTACTTAAGACTTTTTATCTACTTTTCTGGTTGGTAGGAAGGGATTATTATGAGGCAAAAAACCCCACTTGGTTAAGTAAAGTGTAAAACAATAATGTAAACGTAACGTGTTCATAAATTAGAAGATTCAAACAATCAGACTACTAATTTTTTTAAGAACAGTATAGTTAACATATATGTCGATCTCATACGGAATATCATTTGATGGTGCATATTCATCAGGAACCTATTCTGAACACCACACACATACACTATACTCCACATAAAGCCGAATGTGTTACTTTCACATATCCTTGGTAAGCTTTCTGCGGTTTTCTTATTAAATATACACATGTAAGGAAGTTTCTAATCTAATGACGGCAGTAAGGAAGTAAGGAAGTTTCTAATCTAATGTTTCTAATCTAATTACCTTCCCATCCTAACACTCGACTTGTTTTATTTCTTTGTAATATTTTTAATTTGTCAATAAAATTGGGTTTGAATCCCGAGTTAGAACACCCTTGAGAAGAGTTTGTTCCTCAAATGGCGCTATAGAATTATTATTCTGATTAATAATTATTGATCAACAAAATTGGTTTCATCACTCTGAGACAATATTAAAGAACAATATAGTTGATGTTGCATATTCACCTGGAATGTTTTTAGTTGTAGACTAATTATTGATCAGCACAATATATTGACCCCCTCAAATGTCTAAAATACTTCAATTAACCTTCATGTTTTTTCAGTTTCGTCTGTCATCAGAATTCAATGACATGGGTTATCGGAAAACTGGAGAAAATTATCTATAAATATCAGAGAATAATGGAATTCATGACCCGGAACTTGTAGTCTTTCCGACCATCTGATAGAAGTCAGTTTTTAGCATATTGTGAAAATTGTCTAAGATCCAAGAAATGTGAAAACGAAACCACTAAAATTATGTAAAAAATCTGCGTGTAAAATGAATGTCAGTAGACGAAGTAAAAATATATTAACAAAAGTGCAAGGAGATGAGTTTTCTCAGTTTCCTTTACCAGAGAAACTAATTTTAATAAGACGCGCTCTGCAAAAAAAAAAAACAAAACAAATTTTTAGAGGGCACATTATATTTTTATATTTTATACCTCAGTTCGCGGCAGAAGAATCAACCCTCCCTTGACAGTGGTGTATATACACTGTATAGCGGTGAGAGCGGGTGCGGGCGGTTGGGAAGCAGCCAAGAGAGTGTTTGCCCAGGCGAGAGATGAATTATATCAGCTAATGTATTAGTCGAGATGCCCGCCAGATATTAGCGCAGACTGGGTATGGTTTACCCAACAATATCCAATCAAGTTGACAACGGCGGCGAGGCGTAGGCATTTTGGGTGAATTTTCGTCATTTCTTCGAAAGGCAAAATTTAGATTTAGAAATGTTTCTCAAAGATGTTTCACCATAAAATAGCATTTTTTGCTTATTTTTTTTATTTTATCCACAAATTTAACTAAATAAACTGTTTGATACTTTTTTCCATTTGTTAATATTATCAGAAATTAGTTGATTTTCTACTGCATTTTAAACAATTCTACAAAAATCTTATTGAATTATCATTCAGTATGAAAATTAAAGATTTGAATCTAGCAAAAGAAGGACACATAAATAAATAAACAAATCTGAAGTGAATAAATATATCTTGAACCACATACATTTTTCAAATTAAATCTTAATGTAACATCAAATTTAGTCATTTTACTTATAAATTATGTAGAATTTATAATATCTGAAGTATTTTAAGAAAAACGCATAACATTTTTGACTTCTTGTTAAACCTTTCTGGTTGGTTGTAAGAAATGGTTAATAAGTAATACATTCTCGATATTGCAGCGTTAGCAAATAGATTAAGTAATAAAAGTCAAAGTTTGAAAAACTTAGAAAATCTATGAAACTGGGGTACATCATTCAAACAATATGAAAGGCCAAATAAAAATGAATGATGAAATAATATTTTTTTACAAACAATATGAGCTAACTCATTAAATCGGCCAAAACACCAATCAAGTAAAAACGTAAAATTTGAATTGGAGATTAAAATATGTCAATAAAATAAATGTCTAAAAATTGGATACTTGCGAGAGAAAAATTTGATGGCACTTCTGTAGTTATCAATCAACAAAAACGTATTTAAAATTCAATTCTAAAATTTGAGAAACTTCTGAAAATCATAACTTAAGTATCACAATTCCTAAATAAATATTTCCTTTCTCCTGCAAGAGAGACGACGGATACAATTATTATGATTCAAAAGTTTGATGTAGTTCTCCTCGCCAGACTTGCTGTTGGTTTGGGCGTGTTCCCGCAACTTTGTGTGTTTTACACGCATCACCGACCTCTATGCGCCATCCCAACTACTCTGCTGTGCTGTGTTGGCAGATTCAATTCGGTTGATGGACTTGTCGCATAAATAACTCGGATGCCATTGGAGGGTTATTGCATTAGAGAGGGTGGATTTTTTCATTGACAATTATTTAGTAAAAGCAATATGAATATTTTTACTAAGGGAATACGGATTCATCTGGATAACTTCACACATCAACGGATACATTTATTTAGTCAACCAATTCTAATTTGTAATACCTAAATAAAATAAATCTGAACGCTTTGCTTTAATTAGATATGTCTAGAGGTTTTTTTGTTTTTGAATTAAAAAATGGCAACTAAAAAGTATGACTTTATTCCAATATATGAAACTATTGGCAAATATAAGATAACGTTATGGAAACATTAAATATAAAAACAAAGGTACATTCTGACGACCTAAGGGACCAAGTGACAATGTTCGAGTTATCGATTAGATTTCTGATGGTGACCAAAAAAGGCTTTTCCACATACTGGATTTTAAATATCTTTCTAGTGTTAGTTTTGAAACCCCTGAAATAGTACTTAATAAAGTAAAAGTATAACTTTTTTGTATGATTAAGATGTCTAAAAATACAAGGAAATCAACGGTTTTTTTTTATTGTACATCAATGTACATTATTACAAAATGGACGGAATGTTCAAATAATTGGACCACGAAAGCACATTTTTACTCGATAAATTGACTAAATGTATTAGTTGTTTTGATACTTTGAGCAAAATTAATAGTAAGTTTGATTATCGGAACAATGGATCATTATTTTCTAGACAATTAAACACATATTTGTTAACTATTATAAAATATAAATTCGACATAAAACTTGATGATATTTCATAACACCACATATGGAAGAAAAAAATACCTTACTCAATAATTTAGAAAAAAACTTTTGGTTATTTCCATATTTTTTTAATGTTAAGTTTAAATCAAATTAAGTACGAAAATATTTCGAGACTTTTTTATATTTTTAATGTTTTCGAATTAATATAATTCTATTACACAATATTATTATGCACTGTATAATATTTTTAAGGATTCATTTTATTTTATTTACTCATTATGTATGCAGATTAATTATTTTAAATCTAAAAATAATATTTTGGTTATTTTGAGCCTTTTTTTATCTTTTGGATATATTTCAAAACATTTTAAATACGAGTATCTCGGAATTATTTAACTTTTATGTTTTGGAAACATAAAAAAAAAATATTTGGTGCTTTGTAAATATTTTGGAATAATTTAACTTTTTTAAATTTAATGTTTTGAAATTAATATTATTCTTTTATAATATAATTAACTGTATGTTATATATATTTTTTAAGTAAACGTTTTATTTTATTTACTTACATTCATTCTTTTAAATCTGAATATTAATGATAATTGAGTTGTGAATTTTTGACACTTCAAGTGGTGATCAATTTTCGTTTGTGTTTTCGTTGATATTGCGGGTTTTATTTTCAATATTAGTTTACATGAATTACATTTTATTTTTTAACTACATGATTTTAATCGAAAAACTAATGCAATAAAAACTACGTAATATCTTGTTTTTGAACACAAAAAAAATCCTCATTTCTACCCCAGCGTTAAAAATAACATGGAGAGAATTTATAAATTCATATTGAAAATGATTTTTTTTGAAAATATCGATTTAGAAAATTATCACAAATCAAACAAGACGAACTTGTTGGTAAGACGCTTGTCTTTAAACCTGGGGGTTGCGGATTTAATTTCCATTGGGACCCGATTTTCGTTAAAAGGGATTCCAGATTGACCTAAGACCTCTTTAACATATTTCTGGGTGATAAGAAGAAATTGTCACATGACAACAAACCTGCCAAATTGTACTATTTACAAAGAAAGTGATATAAAAAAGCTTGCGAAGGAACTCAATAAATCAATTGATTTTAATGTCTAAGTCACTTTTCCGTGACCTAGTTAGTAAGACATTTGTCTTTCGACTGGGAGGTTGTGGATTCTATTTCCATTCATTCGCAATGTTTTTAAAAAGGGGTATCTGTCTATTTTTAACTTCCAATATAATTAAAATCTTTCTGGATTGTTATAAGAGATCGTATAATAAAACGGAAATAAAAGCCACCAGGTTGTATTGTATATAACGAAAGCGTAATACAATAGAATACTCCAACTGAGTAGCAAATTTATATAAGCTGATCTGAAAAATGATATATAAAGAGAGGTGTTTTGAAGTATTTAGTATTCCTAGTCTCCAATACTTGAGATTTTGATTTAAGAAATCAATCATAATAGAATGCGACTATATTAAAATTAAATTATAATTTACCATATTTGAAACAAAATATTCGTATATGCACTTTCACCATTATGTTACTTCTCTCTTGAGCGTATAAATATTAGAAATGGGGTGAAATTACTTCAGCGGGCAAATTTGTATTTTTATGTATGAAATATTACGGCACGTTTCTGGTGTATAATGCTACTGCAAGTGCCCAGAGAGCGGGGACTTTTTACGACGTGGGGTATAGAGGGTGCGAGTCTTGCATATGAACTATTAACCCGATGCATTTCGCGGGTATTATAAAATATATGAAAACATTACCATATCAATGCCTCCAATAAAATGTACTTTGGGCAATTTCACGCATGAAAGCTTTAATAATAGGGCCATTTTACAATGAAATTTCGTTTTCCTTTTGGGGGAGGGGGTGAGATGCGAGTATGCAAAAAAACCACATAAAATGTATTTTGCATATTTTTGAACATTTAACATTAAATATTTAAAAAAATTAAATGCTTTCAGAAGTACATTTTTTTATTAAAAATTATTTGCTTGGAGAAAAAAAGTGTAATTATTTTAAAAGACCCTTGCTTAGCAATAAATTTAATTTTAAAATATACATCACGAGCTCTGTAGCCCAGTTGGTAAAAAACATGTCTTCCAAATTTAGGGGTTACGGGTTCAATTCACTTTTTTATTTTTTTTTTGAAAGAGGGATCTAGTCTGACTTTCAATTAAGGCCTTTTTAAAAAAAATATTTATAAATTTTTTTTATATATATTTTTTTATTTTTACAATTAAATATGCAAAACACTCTCCTGCCTAACTACGTACATGCCCGTTAAATGATAAAAACCAAACAAATTAACGAAATACGTATAAAATATAAATAATCATAATAACTATAAAATAAAGTTATTAAAAAAAGAAGTATAAAAATCATTTATATAAAAAATCCCACCATAATTCCGTTATAGAAAAGAGTATTTAAATTTGAAACATTTCTTTTTCTAGTCGGTTGAAAGAGATTGCCCCATGACAAAACCCTGCCAAGTTGTATTGTATACAACGAAAGTGTAAGAAAACATATTTTTACAATGCAATAGAACAACAGAAATAACTCATACATTAAAAAAGTAAAAATATCTGTCTCATATGAGTTTTCAGGACCATCTGGTTTGTCGGCTGTGTGACAATATGTGTAAAATAATCCAGGCGTTATATGTTTAACTTCCACTATAATCAATTCCAGAATAGCTTTAATTTCAGACCTTTTTACGTCTGAGTTATTATAGTTAAGCCGTATATAATTTTTTGGAATGCTGGTTATATAACTATGATGATACTCTATCCTTCGTGATCGAATATGATTGTCTGCCATCTTGTGGATTGTGTGCATGATGTTGCATATCAGCAAACGCACAGTCTTCATATATTAAACCTTTAATTGTGATGGCAAGGAGATCAAAGTTCCAAGATGATCGGCGGGTTTCCTCTGCTGTAGCCTTTTATTAAACAAAGTAAGTCAGTTGCTGTTAGAAAAAAAAATAAAAGAGAATAATAAAAAAAGTATTAAAAATATTACAAATTAGTAGAAAAAGGAAATGAGATGTAAATGAAAAATATAGAATACTAATTGAAGAGTATTATAGTTAGTTTTAAGTCGCGGTTTCAAGGAAGCCTATAAGGATACAAGTATTTCGGCAGCTGAAATGTGTTCCAGAGTCTGGTGGCATGAGTAGTAAAGAAATACTTGAAGGAAACGCAATATACTGGAAATAACATAATGCAATCTCCACGCTGAATATAAAAAAAAAGAAAACATAATAGGGTTTTTGAGTAAATTTAAGGTCTGATAAATTCCATTTGTTCCACATCCAGAATTCACGAAAACTTTATTCCTAAAATAGTTAAAGTAGATACTCGTATTTTACAAAATTTAAATTCCAGTTAGGATAACGAAATTACATTAAAAAGAATTAATCAAGATGCATTTCTCGAAATAATGTCTGCTGATTCTTTTAAAATTTCTAGAACATAATTTATTATCCAGTGCCTCCCCACACACCCTCCCTTTGCAATCTACTTCCTCCTTACATAATATGCCAGTGTAGAAGAGTATAGTGAAAGCCTAAGAGAAGCCTCTGGGGCAATGGAGTGCTTATTCATGTAGTCTAGTAAAGAAGCCATTTTTGAATTTATGGCTTTACGAGAATGTACGTAATTTTTTTTTAATAATTTTAATGCATTTTTCTATCCTTATTGGTATTATGTTCAAATGAACTATATTTATTAAAATTTTCGTTAACTACAATACAATTTGAAAAAAAATCATCTTAATGTTTAATTGACTGTGAACAAAAAAAAATTAAAAATCTTATCCAATCCTTCCATGTGATTGAATTTAATATTTACAGTGTTAAATAATTTTTTCGACAATTTCTTATTTACGACGTACTCGTACATGTTTTTGAAGTAAAGTAATGTCATCCAAAACCGATTAGACAAGAAAGTAATATGGTCAGTGCTCATTGCTAAAGAGAGGAAAAAGCAAAACTTAACATAATCATTAAAGATAATAATGAATATCAAATATTTAATGAAATTAAAATTATTAGCGATAATTAAGATGAGTAAATAACATTGGAAGATTTAAAAGAAATAGTTTTAATAATTCATTTAAAATTAAAATATTTTTTCACTCCTTTTTTTAAGGCAATCCACTCTCAACAGGATATTTTATGCCACAACATCAAAGTCAAAAATGCATTTATTAAAGTCAATATAATAATAAATCATGTAAAAAAAACAACAATTTTAAACAATTTAAAGCTTCCAAAAATTTTACTTTAGAAAATCAACATTAAATCTATTAGCGGAAAAATTCTTCGAAGAAAGAAGAAATTCAACATTCATTGGATGAGACAAAAATATGGCAATTTCAATTGTAAACAATGTCTGTTGAATTAAAAGTTATTACTTAACTACTAAAAAGGTTCAAATCCGGCAGGTAGACAAGTGTTATATCAACTAAACATCAAAGGTCGAGATATGGAATATAAAGAATAATTTGGTGTATTTTTTACTGTTGTCCTATTTAATAAAGGGAAGATTTTTCCTATTTTTTACATTATTTAATTTAATATTAAAGATGTAGCTTTTTTACTAACAATTTAGTTATCATTCATTAGTTTTGTGAATACTGTTATATTGGTCATCCCGTTTCTTAAGTCAATACATTAATTGTTCAGTTAAATATTTTTTATCATTCTTAATATTTATTTTTATAACTTTTGAATAAAAAAAATATAATGTTATCTTTTTCAATAGAATAGTACGCTAGAAACATTTTTGCTTGAATCTGAATTTAAAATGCAGCAATATGTTTGGTAGTTTGAATCCACTGAAAAAGATATTTGCAAAGTTTGCCAGTTACTAAGAGCAAGCATAATACACCAATACGCCACCAGTCCAAGTTTAGCTATTTCTCAACTTTAAGTAATACTATTACAATCAGAATGCAATTCAAGACAAACTTTAGCTTTTGCGCAAATTTACAAAATTACTTTTGGATTTCCAAGATCTGTAAAATGTTTCCTGAGTGACTTGTTATATATTACTTTGCGTTTATTTTCAAGTTTTGTTAACTTGACTTCGGTGGCTTTTGACCGGAGTATCATTCATTTCTATGATACTCGGCAATAAACCCGAATTTTTATTGACGTAATTTCAAAGTGTATTGTTATGCAACAATGTTTTCGTACACACATACATAGTACCATTACGCTGTTTCACTGTTGGGCTTGGCTGAGAGGACAGAGTGCCAGACTTTCCTAAACAAACAAAACTTATTCCGTTTTTTCTACATACACACATCTTCTCATAGAGCTCATACGATTTCTCTGAATTATCAGATTTACTTATTTCGTAACATAATTTACTTTATCCATTCATACTTTTCTAGGTCTTCTTCTACCGCATCTTTCATTTAAATCTGCACTGCATATTTGTTTTGTAAGTACTTCTTTATTATTTCGTTCTACATGCCTACTTCTTTATTATTTCGTTCTACATCAAAGTACCTTAGAGTGTATTACTTAAAACATCAACCTTAAGTTCATTTTCATCAACAACCCTTTTATTCCGTATTCTTTCATAACCATAAAACGTGGGTACGAGTACGTGGCTTGTAGTCCAATATCGGATTTTTGGCACTACTATCGCACTTGTAAACGCGTAATACTCGCGCATTCTAGTGCGTACAATTATTTTGTTACTAGATAAATTATTTACCGTACTGAGACTTTTGTTTATTTTTTTTGTAATTTGTGTGCCATCAAATAAGAACTTGAACCAGGAAATTTCAAATGAAATATAAGCGTCGTAAATAAATTACCACTAACAATAATAATCTATAATATAATATAAAAATAAAACACATAACACTGTTTCCTTTCAATACGTTTTAGCATATCACTACTATATACGCATTTCAATATACATTGTCATCCTCAGGTGAACCAATTAAACTGTATCATATGTTACTAACACCATAATTTATATTAAATGTTATCTACCGCCTTATGGGGATTAGAGTAAGAAACGGAGGAGGGGATACATTGAATTGATTATGTATGATCTCTCTTAGGTTTGGTATTTTTTTAAATTAAAATTTTCTAAATTATTTATCATGGTCAAATACGTTATATTAAGAATAGTATAGGTGGAAATATTTTCCTTTTGCTTATCTCTACTGATTACGATGTTATGCCTTGAGATACTTGATATGTTTATATATACAATCTGATTTATGAACATCTAATTTAAATGTTTAATTTGAGGAAAGCTAGTGAATTAAATACTGTGTTTTTTTTTTCAAAAAATTTGCCAACATTGATTGTTTCAGAATTTTTATCGTGTTTCTTGGAATATACAAATTTTTTTATTTATTTTCAACATCTGATTGATTTAGATGCTTGAAAAATAAAATAATAAAAATATTATAATTTAACGCTTTGAATGCTATTTGCATTTATAATATGCGTTTATGCAATCAACAGGGTGAATAAATGGTCGTAGCACTCATTCATACACATAGCTAAAAAAACATCAAATAAAATACACACGGTTAATTAATTTTACATTTACTGTCCCCCGTTGAATAAAAACATTTTAAAACAAGGCTGAAATTTGAAATATTTCAATATCACTTAGTAAAATCAAAGAATTAAATATTTATAAAACTGGATTAAAATATTATAAGATAGACCAGAAAATATTTGTGTGTACAATAATGTACTCGTATAAAATTCTTAAAGTATATTTTGAAAAATTCTATCAATCGAGAAAAACGTAAAATCGGATATATAAAAACGGTAAAACCGAATATTTTCATTGCCCCATCTTAATTAAGTCGATTGGAAAATTTGAATTCTTTTTTTTTTTTAATTATTAAAAATGTAGATGAAATAAACAAAATGTGATTATAATTTCAATACAATGTTAAAGATATTGTTGATATTTTATTAAAAGAACAAATTCTAGATCTTAATGTAATATTTAAAAAAAAATATTTAAAATTTTAAGTGTATCAAAAAAGTAAAGGACAGCAACTTATACAAAAAAATATTTACATAAAGTGATACATGGTTGTATGCAAAAATGTAATATCGTTTCCAGTATGTTAAAAATTGGAATATTTAAATATGATCCGTGATATTTGAACAAATAAATTTGCATGTTCCCTTGACCGATATTTGGAATCTGAAATGTCGATTACTCGTACATAGATGATTTATGGTGTGTTTTAATTTATTGTGCCGCACGCATAGAATCGTTAACTTGAAATATAAAATTGATAAATGTTAATTCATTCACAACAACCTACATTCTCAACTCATCTTTGATCCATACCTGCTCTAAACTAGAATTCTTAAGCGTCATTGTTTCCCTTATTAACACATTGTAATCGGGTACTTTTCGCGACAAGTGATGACGCAATGCGGGTACTTTTAGACTTTTTTGCGCCAAAATTAGACTTTCGTAAAAAAACCATATCTCTCAAACTAATTAGTATTTTTTCGAAAAACTTTTTGTATCTTACTAAGAATAGAACTATCTATATCTTTTTTATGCAAAATATGGGTTGCTCTATTTTTTACTCACACAAAATTACTACATTCTAGGTAAACATAGAAAAAAATACTCTTTCACCATCAAAATTATTTTATTCACATAAAATTACAATATAATTACGAAATTTTGAATAGAACTATCTATATCTTTATTATGCAAAATATGGGTTGCTCTATTTTTTACTCACACAAAATTACTACATTCTAGGTAAACATAGAAAAAAATACTCTTTCACCACCAAAATTATTTTATTCACATAAAATTACAATATAATTACGAAATTTTCAATAGATCTTATAAGAATCTTATAAGATCTTATAAGATCTTATAAGAATCTTATAATAGATAACGCGCAGTTCCCACCCCATTTGGCGACCGTGTTTACAAGTTTCTCGCATACCACCGCTTGGCAAACCAAAACGAGTAAACTCGTCTCCCGCTCTCTACTATAAGACGGGATAGAACGAGTTTTATCGTTTCCCGCAAACAATGTGTTAATAAAATGGATTTGTGGCTACGTCAGTAAGACTTCCACCCTGGGGGTGTCGGGTTCAATTCTCAAATAGTGTTCAAAAATAAAAAAAAAAAGTCTGTTTGATAAGAGTTCGTAAGGTAGCAATAATAGTTATATGTGTGTGAGTGTTGTTGCCACTTCAAGTGCGAAGTAGTATCTTTAACACATGCCATGACGGGCTGCGAGTTACGCGCCTACTCTAGTGGTGGCAACCAACCAAGTGTTAAACCGAGAAGCCCGATTCATGGTGGTGAATACAATGTGGTCTTCCGGCTACGGTCTTCAATATGTCTGCACCAGCAATTCGGTAAAGTTAAAAAATACTATGCAAACAAATTAATGTGTTTCCAAGATAGATATATACATAACTCCAGTTATTTTTAGTGTTATCAAAAGAATCAACAATGGACGGTGCAAGGCTGAAGGGGGAAAAAACTGGATTTGCAAAAAATGCGATGTCAAAGCTAGAAAATATATGAAGAGCAGAGCTGTCACCATCATGGCGATAATGAGTCTAGTGAAGTCTCTAGTCTTCGCAATATGAATGTATGGCGCGGAGACTAAGACTGTGAGAGCAAGCGAGATACGTAGAATAGATGCATTTGAAATGTGGTGCTGGAGAAAGATGTTAAATTCTATGAACATCAAGGTGATCTAACGCCTCTATTCTTGAAGAACTGAGAATCACCGACAGATTGTTGACAATATTCCTTTGACGGGTCCTCCGATTATTTGAGCACATTGCTCGGAGCCAGTGGGAAAGTTTAGAAAGAGAGGTTTATGGTTACTGGAGGCGTGGAAGGACGACGCACAAGATGAAGAATCCCAATGCGTTGGACTAACCAAGTGAGAGATGCAACTGGCTACCCTTAACAACTGCCTTTCGAGCCGCAAAGTGCAGGGATGAATGGAGAGGAGTCGCCGGAGGCATCATGGGAGTCGCGATGCTAAGTCATGAGCTACACGATAGGATGATGCATCATATGAATAATTGTATTTGTTGAATACTGATAAAATGACTCCTTTTCTCCCGGAGGATTCGGATTTAACATATTTAAAGTGATCAGAAAAATATCTTAGTTTATTCACATTGAAATATTTTAACGTCTTTCTGGTTGGTTGGATGAAATTGGTAAATCATGTACAATGAAAGTGAAACAAAAAAGAAAACATTTCGTGTGCGTTTTATCAGAAACAAACAGCCCTTTTTTCTGAGACTATGAAACCAGTTATAAACACATTTTTGAAGCGCTCTACTATTAGCGTGTTTCAAAATCCAATTGATTTTTTTTTAAATTTCAAATAAGTAATGTTACGTGTTTCATTTCCGATTTTCTTTTCCTTCCCAGCATCCCTTCTTTTTTTGATTGATGATATTTCACTGTTATTATTGATATTTATATTTTTCATAAATTGTGTACAAAATTATTGCGATCCTTCTACCTTTATTTATTTTGTCTGGCTGCTTGGAAGATATTGTTACCTGGCAATAAGCTAGTTGTGGAATTACAATGAAGTGTGAATAAATAATGAAATTAATCAGTTAATTTTTTGATATATTTAGCTCAAGTAAATTACTCAATTTGAAGTAAACTTCTGAGTAAAACAAGTTCAAGTGGAATATTAATATAATAGATTAATAACAGACTACGAATTAATTGTTAAAAAATGTATTAATTAATTAACGTCTTCTAATTTAAACCACTGTTTGCGTAATTAGGCCATTTTTGAGAATTACATACACACATACCTATTATTCAGTACACGAATTTGCAACGCATTTACACAACTATTTCCACAAAGTTTCCACGTTCACGTTTCATTCCGGTTGATCAATATTTCTATTAATATGCCACTATATACCAAATATATTTTTCCTTTTTTTATTTGACATAGTGCGTAATACTTACATTTATAGTTTCAATCATTTTAGTTCAGGTACATTTACTTGAAATGAAAATAAAATAAAATACACATATACCTCACTTTACGAGCTTTTACTTTTGAGGCAGAGATTCGTTGCTCAGAAGTTATAAAAAACCAAATTACGTACATCGAAATTACGTAAAACGAAATTACGTACAACGAATTATTTTTTTAATACATATTAAATCTGCATGACATGTTCAAAGATTCAAATAATCAATGAAATAAAAAAAAAGTGTATTCACTGTTATATGTAAAACGGAAGAAAAATATATACATATATAATACAAATATAAATAATGACGAATTAATAATGAAGAATTAGAAAATTCCACACCAGAATTTGTCAAACGGGAAGCAGGAACTGGCCGAAAATATCCATCTTAAGTTTCCTGCTTTGTATTTTTTTCCGAGGAATTAATTTTTGAACCAATCTTTAAATATAACATTTGTCATCTTATTTAACAATTTATATTTATCGATTTCCTTAGAAACCATCGGAAAAATATACTCCATATTGAATATTTTCCGTGAAACAATTTTTTTATTGTTATTTTAAATCGAGTATCGCGAAATTCCTTTAGAAGAGGGTAAAGCGAGGTATACATGTATTTAAAAGGGAAGTTTCACACCCAAACGTCAATATTGACACACTAATACTCGTGTATTGTTATGAAACATCATTTGAGGGGCTCTTGATTTTGGTTAGTTCGATTTAATGTATTTTAGTGCTCCATTGACTTTGTTTTGGGAATTGTTTAAAAAATTATCCAAGTCAATTATTTTCAGAACATGTTAGTTTCACTTATAATTTGAATAGCTTCATAATAAATTGAGTTAAATTATTTATTGAAATATATCCATGATGTGTTTAGAATAATTCAAGGTTACTTTTAAATTGCAAGTATTTCGATTGTGCATAATAACAAAAACGATATTTTATATTTGTGAGATAAGTAACATGGATGGCAAAATCAAATCAATTACAAATGTACCCTTCGAACAAAAACCATTTTCACTCACGCAAAGGTTAGACAAACATTCAAAAATCAATTAATCACTGTCAGAATGATTTTGTATGCTTCACTGACCTTAGCAGTAACTAATTGAATACAACATCCATTTGTTACTAACAAGGTATTTTTACAAATGTTTCTCATCTAACTAGTGACGCCTGGCTTTACTCTTTCGTTTTACCAATTTTTCATCCAGTAAAATTTGTAATCGGACTGATGTTTTCTCAATTCAATTCCATTTCGAATATTTTTTTAAAGTAAATATTCTTTAACTTTCCAAGCTTGTATCCTCGGTATGCTTTCTGTTGTAGTCAAAATCAAGCATGCAACTTTAATGCATTTGAATTGAATTCAATATTTTCAAGAGTAATTAAATGAAAAAATAAAAAAACATATCACTACAGGACACTAACAGTCGACTGTGGCATAAATATGATATCTCATATTAGATCGTCCTTGCTGAGTGCGAGAAAGGCATTTCTAATTGTTGCATTTTTTAAAGAAGGGTTCCAATCTCTTAAGACCCCTTGAAGAGAGTCTGCTCTCTGAACGACGCTATATAAAATGTATTTTATTATTATTACATACAAACCATCAACCCGTTTCCTTATCGGGGAAAGAAAGTTAAGAGACTTTCCTTTCTCGACACACATCTTTAGCCTTTTCTACATGAATACACGTTCTCATACAACTTCCACGATTTCTCTGATTTTCTACGTTTCCTTCTTTCAGAATATCATTAACTTGATCCAACCACACTTTCCTAGGTCTTCCTCTTATACGCCTTCCACTTGAATTTGCACCATATATCGGTTTTCTTAGTCTTTTTTCATTCATTCATTCTATATGCCAAAACCATTGCTGCATGCTTAAATTCACATTTATCCCTAATCACTTCATACCGTACTCTGTCATACATTGTCAATCCGTGTATTTGTCTCAAATTCATTTCCATTGCGTTTATTTGACTCTTCTCAGTCTTTTCCCTAGTCGTTATCAATAAAATATCAATCAAAAAGTGTTTTATCATCAAACAGTTAATAAATTTACTGGCAAAAACTTACTATGTAATTTAACTGATTTATCAACTCGTGGCCAAGTGAAGACTGATTAACCCTGTACCGCACTTCGATCTAATATAATAAATTTCACGATGATTTTCAAATATAGAGGAATTTAATAAGATCCAGGACTTCATTATCTTCTCAATTCTGGTCCAGAGGGATCTGTGTACAGGAGCCTGGCAAGGGTTAAGCCGCCTTCTTACAAAAAACAATATTAACAACTATATACAATACATATATCATACGAGTATAATGTATTCACCCATTAATTTTAACCATAAAAAACATAAAAAGCGTTATTTTGCGACAAATATCACTAAATAGATACTTAATGATAATAATAGAAGGAAAATTTATATAGCGCCGTTTAGAAAGTATACTCGATTGAAAGGCGCCCTAATTCGGGAATCGAACACAGTTTTATACGATCGAACCTTGTAATCAAGTATGATTGTCAGCCATCTTGTGGATGGAAGAAGCATGTGCGCATATTAGTTAATTATGCGTAAGCTATTGCATTTCAGCAAACATACAATCTTGACGGATCAAACCCAAATATACGATGGCAAGTAGTATACACTTCCAAGACGATCGGCAGGTTTAATTTGCTGCAGCTGTTTGTTAGTCTGAGTTTTATACAGCGCAATTTTTCTGTGGCATATAAAAAGTGTATAATAATAAACAGCATACAAGCTACAAGAAAAAACGTACATAAGAAAAAAAGTAAAAAGAAGAGAAGTTAATCTATCAGAAATTGTAATTGGGACACCCATCGAGTTGAAAGATTGAGAATATTATAAATAATACGAGAAGTGTAAGAATAGGAAGGTGGCGACTGCAGCCAGTTAATTTTTAAAATAAAATATAATTAAATAACACGAACTCGGTAGTCTCGTGGTAGAATCTTTTCCGTTTGTCCTGATTCAACACCAACTGGGGGCTACGGGTACCATTTCCTTTAGTTCCATTTTCTTATGAAAACGGTTCTAGTCTGATTTTCATATAAGGACTCTCGAAAATCTTTGGTTAAAAAATATTGGCATATGACAATAAGCCCGCCGTCTTTCCGTCTGGGCTTTCTTATCTGCTATATCCGTTTAACTTTCCGTCTGGGCTTTCTTATCTGCTATATCCGTTTAACTTTTAAGCAGCCTGTTTCCATTTTTTTTTAAATTCGTCTATTATTATTTTTTTCTTGGAATGGTTGCTTGATATTGCTAATAGTTTATCAGATTTTATTACATGTCTTTGTGTGTGCCGTTTCCAGTTTCCCTAATATACTATAGGCGATCTCTTTGAAGGAAATATGATTGTTTTCCGTAGCTTGGACCTCCACGTCTAGTTGGTTAGACACCTTTTTTCTAGTCAGGGCTTGCAGGGTCGATTCCCATTGCAACCCATATTCTAAATTCTGGTTGGATGAACGAGATTTCCACATGCCATTACGCTTGTACTGTAAACTATGAAAGTATACTACAATACAATACATGGAACAGCTACTGAAATGTCTGGATGTCCATTCTCGAATGTTGTGTAAATAAAAACGGTGCTTTCTCACGATTTGATGTCGTTAATTTATTATACCTATAGATGTTCATTTTGAGCGGCGGTATTTTTCTCATCTAAATATATGATCCAATTAAACCAATTCACGTGAAATAATAAACCAAAATATATATTTTTTAAATAATTTTTTATAAGGTTGAACATACACATAAGGGCCCAATTTCAATATATTTTCATTCACTCACTTAAAAAATATGCCCTCTGAACTTGAAATACACCTGATTTTCCCAGTTTCACGACAGGCAATCCATCTTGATGCACTTGCAGCCATAGCGGGCCCCCTCTTCACATTGGCCTGGGTCCCATTTATCATTGTTATCCTGTTACCCTGTTATCCTGGCGTGCGGGGGGCGCAACAGGCGGGGCGGCGCCGCTGAAAGCTGATCGGCCCTGGCTGGGTGCTGTGGTGAGGGATGCCAACTCCTCTGGGTGCAAGCTATCATCTCAGACTTGCATGAGGCTGTTAATCACTGGATAATTTTACACCATGTTTAACCCTCTACTGAACTCTTCTGTTTTGCGGATTTTATTTTTTCGAATAATTTTACTGATGTTTTGTTTTAAAAAAATAAATGTAAGAATTCAAGCAAGTGAACTTCACAGGTTTGATTATTCACTTTTGTATTTGTAAAATATCTTAATTTCGTATTTTCTGCATCGTACGACTTTTTTTATATAAATTATTATTAGTGTTGTTAAAAAACTAAAAATAGCGCTTAATTAATTATCTATACGAAACACTCTAGCAGATGGGCTCTGATGATTTCGGAACATTATTATCCTCGTTATCGGAAATGTGGTTTTGCTCAGGCAATACTGTGTACTTGTTGATATTCAATAGGTTGCACACAATAAACCAATGCATACAAAAGCGTCGTTCATATATAGAATAGCTGACAGTAAAAATCAATTGCAAAGAATTGTTCATCTTATAATTCATTATGTTTAAAATATCGAGTTCGAAAAGATTTTTGGTTTTTAATATAATCATTTTCCTGTAAAGCTGTTTATAATATCTTTATGGAGAAAAGAGTTATCTTGAATATATTCAAATGTTTTCACAGCAACTTTTACGCAGTACATATTTAGTATCAGATACATACTCGTACTATTTACTGTGTTGTCGATGTCGGTTAAAATTTGGCTAACACTTCAATATTATTTTCCTGTGAAACTGTTTATAAAATTTTAATTGATAAAATAGTAATCTTAACTATATTCAAGCATTTTCACAGCAATTCTTAATAAATTGACTCGACATTTTGGAAATACAGTTGTGGTAAAAATTGACCGACACTTTGAAATCGCTGACGCTATCAACTTTAAGCCGAAGGCGAAAATTATTTCGTGTGCATACAAATAATTAGTCACTCGGCTAAATCGGTACGCCACTACTTCTAAAACAATGTTTCATATTTATCTAAAGGTCTTTCTGAAATTAATTAATAATTTATAGATATAAGCTTGTTCTTAAAATGTCGAGGTACAGAAATTAAATAGTATTTCAAATATTAGCTTTTGGTTCTTTAATAATATCGAAATTCCTAATCGAGTTTTGTGTTATGATAAAGTTTTACAAAATAGAAACACATTTCACGTGAAAAAAAATTCAAAATTACTTTTTGTTTACCAGACCCTTTCCATACTTTTCCTTTTCCAGTAATGGTACACACATGTTGTATTCGTATAATGTGACACAAAACTCTTATTAAATATCCTTGACACTTTTAAATTAAATTTGTTATAACTAAGCTAATTGATTTAATCTTAATAATTTATTGACTTATATTTAAATGTTATTTGCAAATAAACGAAAAAAGATATAAGAATTTCAATTCACATATTATCAAAAATTTTGTAAAACGAATTTATATTTTAAGTCAAACTATGCTATGTATTTTAAGTCAAACTATGCTATGTATTTTAAGTCAAACTATGCTATGTATTTTTGAGTATGATTGAAGAAGAACACAAAAATTCTCTCCCCACAAAACTTTTCAAATATATTTGCCCCTCATTCTTCCCTTATTCCTCTCATATATTTTCTGTAAGTAATCACGGAATGCAATGTGCACTATTCCGAAAATCCTAAGAAAATGAGCTTCGAACCCCAAAAATAAATTTTCACGTGACATCTGAATACAAAGAGAAGAAATGTTATGATATTTTTCCACGAGTTTTCAGGATTTGATAAAATATTTCGTTTTTAAAAAAGTTACCATAAATTATTCTGATTTTTTTCAATTAATGTTTGAAAATACTATATTTGCTCAAATGCAAAAAAAAAAGATTTTCTGAATATCAAAAAAATATTCATCATGTTATTTTTCCTCATGTTCGAAAAATACAACACGTTATACAGAGATTATTAGGGAAAAAAATTGAAAAAAAGGCAAAATTTTGATTATATCTAACTTATTGAACAGTTATTTAAATACGTGTTAGTAGATCAAAAGGTTGAACGAAATTTATGATGAAGTTTTTTTATGTAGAATATACTCGTATTTGAAATTTAAATGTACCTTTATCAAATATTGAGGTAGTTTGAACATTTATAGTATCCTAAAACTTTGCAATTTTCTCATAAAATAAAATAAAAATCAAAAACTGCTTTGCAGAAGATCCTTCTTGTAGACGGTTAAGTGAAATTTAATTAAGTTCTTAGCAAACATGCTTTCAAAGATGTAGTCTAAGTAATGAACCATAATTATGAAAGTTAGCACATAATATGTTTTAAACTCATCACATTTCAAATATATACCTTGTACACATTTTCAACAAAATATATCAAATATTTATTCTTGACTATGTAAGAGTGAAAAAATGTTAAGCACACCATTATAAGTTTTGAATGCACCCCTGACACAAAATACTATCGGGCCTGAAATCTCACTAAGTGTGATTTGTGCAGGCTACATGCTGTGACTCGTTGATTGGACGACACCCGCCAGGGTCGCAGCCAATCGTTAAATCTTATTATTTTTTGGATTTATAATGAGCGAATTTGCCCATTGCTTATTTATTTTTGGGTTTGGCAATCTGCCGTCTCCGATCGCTGTCGACGTTGAAAAATATTTATTTACTTTTTAATTAAAAAATTTACCCCGTATAAGTACATTTATCTTGTATAACATTTTTATAACCAATGAAAATATTTTTACACTCTTAAAAAATTTATTTGTTTATTTTGAAACAAAATCCTAGAAATAAAAATGTAAACGATAAATATAAAAATTTCAAAAAAAAAACAATATCTTTTGTGAATTGAAAAATTGTTTTGACATTTGATTTCATCCAACCACCAAAATATTAAACCAGGAATTATAATCTGAAGTAAATTTTAATTAAAACATATACCATATAAGTGATTTTTCACCATATATAGTAATTTATTTGAAGCCCTGATTAAGAATACTGAAGATTGGGTTAAATCGATAAACATTAGCGAATTTATAGAAAAAATAGTATTTACAAAAATATTTCCTGTAATTCATGAAACAATATCGAAACAATCAATTTACTTTAGCAATAATATAATTATGCTTCTTCGTGATGTAGAATCTTGTATCTGTTTTATTTTGAAAATCTTTCCTGAGAACTTTCCCGAAAAAGCTGTCTCTACTTCTTTAGGTGGCTTTCCTGGCATGCGATATCCTGCAGAGATCATGTATGCTGCTATGTATGGAATTGTATCGCTGCCCACCCTATCTAAATGGTAACGTTAGTACTATCTTCTCACCTTGCTCCATTTGACAGTGTCACCGTTGCTGCAAGTCTGTCAGATTTGAGAGTATCTCACCCTCTAAGAGATTTACCGTGATTGTTCACAGTATTATTACAGGAATGTTATAAGCAGGCTAGTTGTTCCAGGCTCAGGTTCTGGTTATGATGAATCTAACACAGGTCTGATAAATGCGAACTTTGGAAATATCTGTAATCAATTTTTCAAATATCTTGGCTGTTTTTTTCATTATTTTTGTGATAAAAGACTTTTTTTTAACCATTAAAAGATTTTTTTAAACCATGTATGATGATTTTTTTTAGTTCTCAACACTTTTACCACCTTCTTAATAAGGATTTTTTTAAATTTTGTACAATACAAACTGACGACAGTACAATACAAACTGAAGAAAACCGTTTTGTACAATACAAACTGATGGCTTATAACTTTGTTACATTTTTCTTCAACTAGCCACAAATATGTAAAGTGCTCAGAGTAAAATAACCAGATTAGAACGCGTTTTAGGATAAAAACAACAAACAAATCAATTTTTCAGCTCTGTTCTATAATAAAATATCACCTTAAATTAATTCAGGTGAAATTTCTCAATATATTTTAATCCGAAATATAAAATAATGAATAAAAAGACAAATTCAAATCGAATCCGAAAAACCAAGCTGACAAAATTAGTTGAACGAACAAATAGGTCGTTGAATGAGTATTGAGTAGTCTCTATTATTGTTTTCGAGTCTTTTTCTTGGTCAGTTTCTCAATTTCGAAGAACGGGATTATCATCGAAGTTTCGAATATTGAATAGGTTTTCCGTTGTACAAGTAATGGATGTATTTCTAATCATCATTTTTGAAGAAAATCTTGCACTGCGTCGTTAGCTCTATGCTGAAAAACGTGACCCACACAATGATGGCTGTGTCGTGCACATTCTTCTCCAGTCCTCCCGGCATTCCGATGTCCACAAATCTTATAGCAAAGGTAGATTCTTAGCAGCACTCTTCACCTGATCTAGGGAAAATTATATCTGCTCCTAGAACCCTTCAGATTATCCGTAATCATGGAACCAGTGAGTTTTTTTGTATGTTCTCTCTGAGAAGTTAAGTTATTCTTGCAAATAAGCATTTGTTTATCAGTTTGTCCGTGAAACACCTATCAATTGTCTACAATATAATACTCGTATTTCAAAAAATTCTTTCTTTTATCTTTTCCTGGTATTTATAGTTCAAGATTCTGAGGCATACAGGAATATTGAGAAAATTAGCAAGACTTTTAACAAGACTATTTTCACCTCTCGATAGATGTATGTTTGTCTAGATATAGCAATGCTGTAACTTTTTCTCCCTTGATTTCACTCTCAAATCCACTGTCATCAGCAATTGTCAACTCAAAATTAACAAAACCATCTACAATCTCCAAATTTTGTTGTAGAAGAATTTATGGTTAAATGATAACATGCTTAATGGGGAAAAATGTAGATAAATATATTTTTAATTATGAAAAAAAAAGTAATTTTGCAGTTACAAAAGAAGCCGTTGAAGGAAAGTGTCACGATAAAAGTACACTCAAATGCGAACAATGTCGTGGCATAAGGAAACGCTAATGATATTCTGTTCGTGCCTCTCAAAAGGGACAAAAGTGATGAAACTTTATTGTTTGCTGAAGGCGTACGTCCCGGCTCGGCTCGTTCACCCGTGAATAATTACTATTATGCGTACACTTTCCGAAAGAACCATATATTTGCATAAACATTAACATTTTTCTTTCTTCTGCTTTGTTTCACATCGTCCATGAATGGGACATAACATAATGTCGAGCCGTTGCGGAGGATGAAAGAGCGGTCTCCTTATTATTAAACATCTTTGAGGACTCTTGATGCGGTGGAAGTGCGGAAAGAAATTTTGATGGAATTCCAAATATTACTATACAAAGGACATACTTTAATTTTGTATTTCCTATTGTTAGCTAACACACGAGTATCCTGGTGGTGGGAATGAACATTGAAAGAAATGAAGATTGTTCCCGCATATTTCCAAATGGAGTATTTCTAGCTTGCCGTTACACATGATTTCAAGTTTTATTGTCTCACAAATATAATATTGAAAGGTTTCTGGTAAAAAATTGTTTGGTGTCAAAAGAAAAATGAGATTATTCGGTAAGAAAAAATTATGAAGCGTGTGTCAAATTTACTTATTTCGGATTTACACTCATGCGTATTTACATATACTCGTATATATCAGCACGGATACGCAAAAATACTCACAAATGCATCATCATAGTGAGGTGACCAAAGATGTACAATAATCATGACCAACTTCAATTATCAGGTTTCCGACACAAATTGGTAAGAGCGAAATTATTTTTTTGGTATTTATCATTAAATATTCAATGACTATATCTCGTAACACTTTGGAAATCAAGTGAAAATAATGTTTTTTTTTCTTTTTATTTAATAAACAAAGTAATATATGGTACAAATATTTGGCTAAGCAAATTTATATATTACAATTTATGAACTTACTTAATCTCGTTTTCCTACGTGTTATTTTATTTTTATTTTTTATAATCTTAATATATGGATTCTTAGAAATAATTAACTCCTATGTACTTCTTATAACTAGATAATAATTCATACAACTAATTATTTATCAAGAACAAGTCCACTCGTTCAAGCTTCTTATATTCCATCACATTTACTCAGAACTTGGTCCTCCAAGCTAATGCTGTAGGTGGACTAGTCAGGCAACAGACAATTCTTCGTAAGCCTGTGCTTATAACGGAATGCTAGATAGCATGTACTCTCGTAAGCCCTCAGGGCAGCAACTAAGGGATTCCTGTGATTTTGATGACTTTTATAGAACTTCACGGTCCAAGCAAGGATGTGGTGTTGTAGGGTTACTTCTTGCTGTTTGGCGTGAAGTCGGGTAAGGTTTGTTCTGGGATGGGGATTGAAAGATATTTTGAATGCCTTGTTCTGCACTCGCTGGAGTTTCAGGGGATCCGTGTTGCTCACACTACCCCAAACGGGTGCAGCATAGGTCAAGATAGGACGAATAAGGGTTTTATAGAGGAGAAGCTTATTTTTGGGTGAAAGGAAGATTCGTCGATGAAATGTCGAACTGATAGCCCCTATGCCCTTGTGACTCTTCTGTCTGATATATAAGTACCCAAACACACATGTAATTGAAGGTCTTTCAACTTTTAAGTTGAAATAATTGAGAAACAATAAAATGTTAGAAACAGATTTGTGCCAAAAACAATGACATAAATTGGTATTTTTATTGCATAGGATTTAAGATAGCTTAAATGAGCTAGGAATTCCAGTGATCCTGTTTTTTTTTTATTTTTATATCAAGTATAATAGTATATATTATACTTTCGTTGTACAGTACAACCTGGTAGGTTTTTTAACATGTACCAATCTCTTCAAACTAACCAGGAAAACGTAAACGAGGCATTAACCAGACTAAAATCCTTTTAAAAAAATTGAGTTCCAACGAGAATTGAATCCGGAACCCCTAGGCTGGAAGACATGCCATCTTACTATACCATTGAAGTCATCTTACCAATTGAATCACGGAAGATAAGGGATGTTGTGATTTTGAAGATTCTTCTCAACATAAATATTAATAAAAAAATTCACACATAATATATTTTTTCTAATTATGTCAATTTGATTTTTATCTATTGACATTGAAAAAGATGGAGAAGAAACACAATTATCAAAATATTTTGTGTGAAAAAATTGTGATTTATTTAAAGTTTAACGAACATTCAATAGTTTTGTCGTGAAATTATTGTTTCGAATTTAAATGCAACGCTGTGCTGTAAATCTCGTAGGGTTGAACAAGTTCGTTCGAACAAGTAAGTTCGATCCGCCTACGCAAGGCAATAAATGTTTCATTCTTGGATGAGTAATTTAAGGCGGATCTCAATTCGATTTTTTAAAAGTATTTTTTAGAGATCATTTATATGAAAAAATAATAAACAAGCTCGTTTTTATAAAAAAAACTGAATGTGAGTAAAATAAAATATAAGCCAGTTTAAAGTTTCAATATTTTTCATATTGTCAAAAAATGACAATAATATGAACCTTGTTGGTATTTAAAAGTGATAAAATATCCCAAGGTTGCCATGTCTTGAAGTGTAAAGAACAGTTTAAATTTGATTCTGAAAGCCTCTAAATTTCCAGGGCCGGACTGACCCCAAAGCAAACCCTTAGTTAAATCGATCCAAACATAGTTTTCTTGGTCTTCCTTTACCACATCACCCACTTACATTTGCGCCGTATATTTGTTTTGTTCGTCTTTCTTAATTCATGTCCAAACTATCTCAGACTTTTCTTCTTTATCTTACTTAATACATCATCCTTAACCCTGAGAGCGCTACTAGAAAAAAATATAATTGTCTATCTAGTGCTGAGATATATTTACGATTCGGACGTTCGTGATAAATATTTATTTTAAACAACAAAAAAACAAAAAAAATATATTTTTGCTACATAAATATATTTTAGAATATGTACCCTTGTATTCTAAATGAATGATATTCATTTAGAATACAAGGGTAGAACAAATTTCTTCCACTGCTATAGCAGTGCGCCGATCTCTCAGGGTTAAGTTCACATTAATTTTGAACTTTCTTAATTTTCCTATAACTTTCGATATGTATAATATGCAAAGAGAAACTCCAAATTTAAATTTAATTCCCAATTTAACAAAGAAAAAAACGTAAACGAAATTTTCGCATCCTTGTTATATACTCGTATGCTAGCTAACTTTCAGAAATATTCAAAAACCTTCTGAATATAAAATATGTATATAAAACATGACATTTTAAATAAAATTCGTTATTTAACAAAGAACAAAAAAATTATTTCGCATTCTTAGCTGCTATATAGGCAAGTTATATATTAATACAAGTTACATCCTTGTTATATACTATAGGCAAGCAAATTTTATGAAATTTCCCAAAGCTTTCGAAATATAAAATATGCAAATAAAACATTCTAAATTCAAATACAATTCGTTATCTAACAATAAAAAAACTACTGAAATTTTCCAAAACTTTCGTAACATAAAATACGCAAATAAAAACATTCCAAATTTAAATAAAATTCGTTATTTAAAAAAGAAAAAACAAAAACGAAATTTTCGCATCCTTAGTTGCATGTTACAAAATACATTTGTTATATAGGCAAGCAATAGGTTGAGCAGAAGCTGTTGTTGATAAAACCCGGCATTATTCTTTGCGCTGGACCAACTTTGTTTTAAAGTGGACGCGAGTTGAATTCAAAATTTTGCTAGAATCGGTATGGACAGGCAGCTAAGACTGCCTTTGTAGTCTGTTATCTTAAATCGTTTGTCCAATACACAAATTTTTGTGATGAAACTTTTGAATGTTTTAAATATATCCTTATTTAGAATTCAAGAAACGATATTTCGGTTTTTGTCTTTGACAGAAAGTTTTCTAAAATATATAATTTATGCCTAGTATTTTTTCCCTAAGTTATTCAATTTTATTGCATGTTTTGGTTGTATTAAACATGAAAAATATCTTCATGTTTCTTTGCAGTTACGTGAATTATTTTGTTATTTACACAAGAATCGTTTGTTCAACTTCCATATTACAAATACACAGTTAAATAATTGATTATTATTTAAAAATTTGTCACAATGATGTCTGCCGATTAATTTCACTCGTATGAAGATCGAATAATTTCTGTTAAAGCATTTCACTCGTATAAATATCAAATGTCGACGCATTTCAATCGTATGCACATCGAATGACAATAGTCGACGCATTTCACTCATAAGAACATCGAACGACGAAGCCAAATGCATTTCACTCTAACGAACATTGAATGACGATGACATTTCACTCGTACTAAAATCGTATGACGAGTGCTGAAAATCTACTTAAACTTTGATAACAATGCAATAAATATAACAATGAAAATTTAATAAAAAAAATAACGACATTTGTGGCCTAGCTGGAAAAAGGCTTGTCATCAATCCGAGTGTTTTGAGTTTGATTTTCAATGGCGTAAATAATGAAAAAAAGTATGCCAGTCTGGGCGAAAAGTTCATGCGTTAAAACTACTCATATAATTTACTCAAAAGTGAGTGTTATCTTTGCATAGGATTTTGGTATTTCCCAACCATGCTCTTCAGCGTGTCTGCATAACCAATTCAAATTTGTCTCAACAAATAAATACTCTTTAGAGTACCGTATAGTCGAACTTTTGATTACCGTGTCAGAAGTTTGTGTAATCACATTTTTACTATATCCATATAAATCAGAAGTGTAATATGAACGATATGATGACATATCTAGGCTAGCTAGATACGTATGTCTTCCAACCTGTGGTTTGCTGATGCCATTTCTGTTGGTCACTAGATTTTTTTAAATAAGAATTTCAGTCTGGTTTTCACTTAAGGATTTATTAACGTCTTTATGGATGATCGAAAGAGCTCTTTACAAAACAATAAACCCGCCATGTTGTAAGGTATACAACATGGCGGGTTTAATGGCATGTATACAACATGGCGGGTCAAGAAAATAAAACATGTTAATATTTCAACATAACATCATATTCTTTCAAACCTTTATCAGTCTTATTTTATCATAGCGTGCTATAGTGAGTTAAAATATTTTATACATTTAATTTTTATTGAAAAGAAGTAGGACAAATAATTAAAAAAATCACAAAATTACTAAAACTACTATGGTTTCGAGATTCTTTAGAAACTTTTAAAATTAGAGCATCTTTGAGCTTTGCTCTCTAAATGGCGCTATATAAATTGTCCTTTCTTTATTAATAATTCAATATAATTGAGTGAAATAACGCACATTTTTCCTAACTGTATGAAAGTTTCAAACTCTTTTTTTATTTTTAAATTTAAACTTTTTAAAAATTTAAACAAAACATTAATTGCTACTATTAACCCAGTTTTAAACTCAAAACTTAGTTTTCGAAATTTTTGACACATTTACTTTTCGAAAATTTTGACATATTCGTCTCACTTAAATTAAAATGGTAATTAACGACTCTTTTCCCGTCATATTCACCTGAAATACATGATATTTTGGGTCATAGAAGTCGCTTCTATGATTAATGATTTTTTAAATTCACTACGAAATGTTCATTAAAGATATTATGTATTTTTTCAGTAAAGTTACTTATTTAATTAGTATCATTTACATATAAACTAGTGATGTGGTCAAAAAATAAGCTTTCTAAACAAATTATCATCCAAGGTTCAATTACAGACTTTTTAATGAACACTTATGATTTCTATATGAAATTGTAGCGGAGTAAGCAAGTAAAGAAGGACATCTATTTAATGATAAGCGTCGATGTATTTTCAGTGATTTTTTTTTTGTTTTGTGATATATTTTTATTTATACATTTTTTTCGGGTAATATTTTTCATCATAAATATTTCGGTTCCTCATAAGTATTTTTCCTCTTATATTATTTTTGGCTATATTGGTATAAAAATAATGTTAATTATTAAACTATCAAATATAAAACCAATTCATTCATTCATATTTATATAATAACATTCGAAACAGACATATTGAAGAGCGTTGTCGGTAGATTATAGTCTCTTCGGACACTTTTATCGAGCCTACATGTTTAGAACCACCGGAACAAGAAATCTACTTGATATCCGCCACCCTAGAAAGCTGGTAAAATTACCGCATACCAGAAGGTGACAGCAATATCGAAAAAGCGCTCTTCTTAACTACATTAAAACTTTTTTCTTATTTGGATAATACCAGGAATCAAACCCAAACCCCCTCCCTACTAAGAATAGGAACATCCCTCCAACCAAATCACGGGGGTCGTCAGACCGATTATAATCGCTGTCAAAAAAAAAATCAATGAAGGAATATCTGAGAGTGATAACCGACTCAATAATTACAAGCCGAATTCGTACATAGCGTTTTACTAGTTAAGACAAAATAAATCTTCGAAATTCGATATATATTTTGACGTATACTTATGTTGTTTGAAATAAAATCACTACACGTCCATTTTCAATGTAATGTCAGTTTAATTAGGGTCATTAATAATTTAGGAATCCTTCGTTATCTTGTCCTTTCTCCAAAATATCTTCACATAATTATGGGTCATTGGGGTTATGTCAAGGCAGTTTCGGGCCTCTGCGCAAAATACACTTGGGGTCACCTTACAGGGTCGAATAAGACCATTGATATTGTTGATCGAAATCTTAATAGAAACACAAGCAAGTAGTTAAAATAGAGACACATAAGAAGAAATTATTTTACTTGTATAAAGGATGTTTGTATTTGTATCTCCTCCTTTGATTCTTAGCCTTCCTGAGTATTATTTTGTTACTGCCGTGGATCTTTAATGAATAAATATTACTCTCTTGGGACAATTACTTAAAACATATTGATTGTGTTACACAGTAAGATTATTTTCTATATAATTTTCTGATTTACTAGATAAGAGAAAAGAAAACAAAATATTTTCTTGTGATTTTAATTTATCAATAAAATTTTATACAAAGTATAAGTAAATTTTTTTTACCGTTCACTTATCTGACATGTTTTAAAAAGTTACTGAAGAAAGTCTTAATTTCAAATCAATAATTTAACGTGTTTCATTCCCAATCGTCTTTTCCTTTTCACCATCCCTTCATTTTCCCCTTGATAGATGATGGCTCACTTTTATTTATGATATATATATTTTGTATAAGTAAATAATGAATCGAATAATTTTATCGACAGTACATTGTACGGGTTTGGCCCCGTTGGTACTAAAAAAAAGTGTCCCAGTCAGGTCAAAATAATTCACCTGTTAACGATATTATCTCGCGCTTAGTACATATGCGAGTAATGTTGTCTTTTCACGTTCGATAGTATTACCAGCACGTGCATTAATGAACCGCGAGTTCCGTGTCTACTTCAGCGATTCTGTACCCGAAGGCTTGCTTACTGGAACCAATGACAACTTTGTCTCCCGGCCACTCTGTTTAATGTACCTAAATCACCAATTCGAGAATGCTATACGAAAGAAAAAAAATATTTAAACAATAATTAATCTTTATACACGCATCACGCTATTTCCCTGTCGGGGTAGGCAGAGAGGGCAGAGTACCAGACTTATCTAACTTGTGTACACATTTCGCCTCTTCTACATCCATATACATTCTTACACATATTCAAATTAAATACATTTTGAAGTCTGTAGTCATTCATTTTAAAAAGTCAAAAGAGTAAATAAAAACCGGTGGAGAGTCATCCTGAGCCTAAACTTGTTGCGAATTATTATTGAAAAATGTATCTTTTGATTGTATATGTCGTACAATACAAATTCATCTCGTTCGTTTGTATCGCATAATTGAATCAGCTGAAATGCAATGCCAAGATGAATATGCAGTCAGGGACTGCATTCTTTTCTGCAATAAGTGAGGTGTATTAGGCAGTCGTTTCATGGGATGCCCTCTAGTCGGTCCGTGGTCGTATTTCTTTATTTATTTTATTTGTTATATTTTATTTTATTGCAATGCACGGCCTTTTAATCGACCATTACAAAAGGCTGCAAGAGTAACCTCAAATAAAAAATTTGAGTGCGCATGAATAAAATACAACTTGTCACAAAAAATATAAACATTTATATAAATCACATAAAAAATATAACAGAAAAGCAGAACGTGCATGTATGTCGCCCGTCAGACACAAAATACAAACTTGAGACAGGCCAAGGCCCAGGCAATCAAAGAACCAAATACACAAAACGAAAGAAATAATAACAAAAATAATCTATCATATGAAAATAATAACAAAAAATTGCTTACGCACAATCAATTTATCCCAACACATATAAAAACGCATATCAAAACTTCAACATATTTACAGATACTCGTATCTCGAAAAGTTACAGAGAAACAATGTCAACGAAATGAATGATATGATAGAAAAAATAATTACCCAGAGTCGGACTTATGGTTCAGACAAACAAAAACTCTCTCGTAGAGAACTTTTAAAGGCATTTAGATTATCACTAGATATGTCCTAAACTGCACATAGTCATTACCCAATTGATGCAACCAGAGTACGGGTAGTCAAATGATTATCATTAAATATGTCCTAAACTGCACATAGTCATTACCCAATTGATGCAACCAGAGTACGGGCAGTCAAAAGATTATCATTAAATATGTCCTAAACTGCACATAGTCATTACCCAATTGATGCAACCAGAGTACGGGCAGTCAATAGATTATCATTAAATATGTCCTAAACTGCACATAGTCATTACCCAATTGATGCAACCAGAGTACGGGCAGTCAATAGATTATCATTAAATATGTCCTAAACTGCACATAGTCATTACCCAATTGATGCAACCAGAGTACGGGCAGTCAATAGATTATCACTAAATATGTCCTAAACTGCACATAGTCATTACCCAATTGATGCAACCAGAGTATGGGCAGTCAATAGATTATCACTAAATATGTCCTAAACTGCACATAGTCATTACCCAATTGATGCAACCAGAGTACGGGCAGTCAATAATTCCATTCACAATTTTGAAAAGCAGGATCAAATTAAACATCTCTATATGAACGGAAAGTTGTATCAAGTTCAGATGCAATAACAACATATTATAGTTTCTATCATATTTATTGTAATAATAATAATAAAAAGACAATTGATATAGCACCGTTTAGAGAGCAGACTCTCCCCTTAAGGGGGCTATAACGCTTATTTATTGCATACAATAGTTTTTTTGTATCGGAATTTTTCCTAAATTTTAGACGATTTCCGTGGCCTACCTAGTAATACGCTTGACTCCCACCTAAGGATTTATGTCTGGTAAATTAGTTCGTTTGTTGACAGTGCTAGACGTGTTCGACATTGTTACCTCTTCACGTGTGATACTATTTCGAACACATCTAATGTCGAACTGTGAGCTTAAGACTTACTTTAGTGGTTCTAACCTCGAAGATATGATTAACGGAGTTGAAGAAAATATTATCTGGCGTTTCGAATTCGATTGGCAGCGAATTCTGGATCGGATTGACAATGAAACCATAATCAATACATTATCTATAGTTAAGGCATTAACATTGTTGAGGTTTAAAGACATTGAAATTTGTTTTATCAAACACTTTATTCCACTTTTTGCAACGTTATAACCCTACCGGTTTCAAGGCTTTCACCTCATCAGTAGGGGAGCACAAACAATACCAATACAAAAAGTGGAACAAACAGTGTTTTATGTAACAAATAACATAATCAATATATCATAATTTATTGGTATATTTAGGATAGGTAGAAGGTTTGATAGCACCCATTCTAATGACCGCAGCCGCCATCTTCCTATCTTTACTTACAAATAGTTTAGTAATATTTTATATTTTTTTATAAGGAGGGGTTATATTCTCGAGTAAGAGCGCCTTTCAAGAGAATATATTCTTGAAAGGAAGCCATATAAAATATTCGTTTTTAATTATTTATTAACTGTCAATTTATTTTACACTTTCATGCAAATAAATATCACATATGATATATCTGGCGGGTTTATTACATTAAAGCAAATTCTTCCAATCAATCCGATTTTTTTTTTCATAATTATCATTTTCATAATTTCATATATCCCGACACTATTTGAAATAGTGTATGAAAATTATATTTGAAAAAAAAAACTTTAATAATAGATAAATATCAAGGAAAACAGGTATTAGGATTGAAACTGAATGGAAATTAAGAAGAATATAATGTATGACAGAACACGGAATTCAGTGATTAGGGATGTATTTCAACTTAAGGTTGATATATTAAGTAAGATAAATAAGAGCACGCTGAGATGGTTTAAACATGTGGAACGGTTAAATGAAGGAAGACTAACAAATCAGATATATATGTAACGTGCAAATTTGAGTGGAAAGCTTGTGAAAGGTAGACCAAAAAAAGTATGGTTGGATCAAGTGAATTATATTCTGAAAGAAGGAAATGTAGAAAGTCTATTAAATCGTAGAAGCTTTATGTAAATGGCAAATAATGTGTGTCGAGAAAGGAATTTATGGTGGTTTGTTATCTCTGCGTACCCGACAGGGAAATGGCGTGATGGTATGTATATTAGTATGTATGTATGATCATATTTTTTTAAATATTAAATTTTAAAATACCGAATACAAACATTTTGGAGCATCTTCAGGCAGTCGTTGATTTAATAATATTAATCACAAACTAGCGCCCTTCAATATTTTTGACTGAAGATATTATATGAATACATAAAGTTATATATTTTATATTGGTGCGTAGGGGGTTGTACTCTTACCAGGTACCTGTAAAGAGAATCCCATCTGACCAGAACTGAGAAGATAATGAAGTCCTGGATGTTATGAAAGTCCTCTTATATTTGAAAATCATCGTGAAATAATTATTTTTGATGGAATTGCGGTGCTCGGGTTAATCTTCACCTTGCCACGGGTTGATGAAACCGTTACCTTTTGCCCGTCAATTTATTAACTGTTTTGATCATGAAGTGATTGATTAATATTTTATTAATGAAACGTGTCATTCAATTATGCTCAAATATATTGAAATAAATTTGAATTGTTCGATTTAAACTACAACAGAAAGGGAATGAGTTTGAAAACCTTTAGAATAATAAGTTAAGGATAAATTATCATAATATAGTTATTTATTTATTTAACAGATAAAACAATTAAATTATTATGTTGTTCCACTAAAAATGGTCCATTTAAATATAGTACCATTTCGAACGTTTTTTGCTAGGAAATATTTGTTCATGTGTTTTTATTTGACACATGAACAAATATTTCCTAGCAATTTATTTATTGAGTCAGACATTTAATTTGCATTACTTTAATCTCTCAAAAAATGATATTGAAAAAAAAAAACCTTTTTCTTTTGCACGAACTTAAACTAAGGCATTGCACATCTCTAACAGCATGCAATATTAACCAAACTTGGGGTAAATGGACCACTTCTGAATGTATAGGGTGGCGTTTGTTTGAGGCAGATAAAAAACATCCAATTGAAATTTAACTCGAAATAAATAAACGTTCACCGAAAATAAAGATTAATTTATTCAAAACTTTATTGCAAATACAACCTGGTTGGTTTATTTCTAGGTGGCAATCTCTTCCAACCATGCAGACAAAAGTAAATAAAGCAAGTTACGTGATCGCAAAAAATATTTAAAATATATTGTAATTTGATTCATAAAACACTGTTTATTCCACTTTTAGTAACGGTATAACCCTACCGGTTTCAAGGTTTTCGCCTCATCATCAGAGGAGCACAATCAAGAGTCTTATTTGTGCTCCCTGATGATGAGGCGAAAACCTTGAAACCGGTAGGGTTATACCATTACAAAAAGTGGAATAAACAGTGTTTGATAAAACAAATTACAATGCCTTTAAACCTCCACAATGTTAATGCCTTAACTATAAACAATATATTCAAAAGATTTTTCATATTTATGAAATTTATGGACATTGAAGTAAAGTGAGACATCATCAACCAAAGGAAAAGAGAAGGATGGTGGAGAGGACAAAAAATCAGGAATGAAAGAAGTTACATTACTAGCTAGAAATTGAAAGCTTTTTCAGTAGCTCCTTAAATCATGCCAAGGACGGAACGAGTCTAATGTTAGTTTTGTAACAGGTTCTAGAGTCTCATTGCGTGGAGAGTAAAGGACGACGTAAAAAAGTAGTGAACTGGGAAGACCAATAAACAATCTCTTTCTGAACGCAGCAGAAGTCCATGATCGGAAAGACGTTGAAAATTTTCGGCGAGATAAGAGGAGGCGGCAGATCAGTTAAGGATATTATACAATAGAGATGGTATGTGAATTTGGCGTCTATTTTTTACGTTCAACCAGTTCATTGTCTTCTGGTATGAAGAAATATGATCGTACTTTCTCAGGTTAAATATTAATCTTTGACAAAAATTATTGATGACGTAATAAGAATATAACTTTTGGAATAACAAAATACATATACACAAAATACTTTTTTATCAACTAAAACCAATCAAGAAATATATTTAAATATAATCGAATAATGTGAACAGCTTCATGATTTCCCAAATAACTAAAAATATCAGACTAAAGCACTAAAATTGATGTTTAATATAATGTTATAGTTATAGTACCGAAAATGATATACTTTTGTCACATTTCCTGCAATATATCATATACTGACCATCTATCAGTCTCGAAACATCAGAATTACGCATACATTAAGTACTTTAATTTCCCAAAATGCTCCAAGCTTGTGGACACAGTTTCATTAAAAATATAATCAAGTTATTGTATTGTTCCAGAAAGTATTACATCATTGTCAACGACAAGAGCAGACATGCGACTTGAAAGGTCATCTTTGGTGATTTGCTGTGCCAAAAGTTTCCCCAGCCGTCACTGGTATGATGGATCGTAATTGCAAATGTCCAACACAATGCGTACTGCGCGTCAGGATCCCCCTTGTTGAATTTAGGGAAGAGACGGATCTGATAATGGGATTAAACATTGGTCTTTTTAACTTAATAAGATTATCTATTTTATTCGCATTTATCAACGAACTTTTATTCAACTCTGTTTTTCTCACTATTAAATTGGATAAATTAAAACCACAGTTTAATATAATAGAATTAATAAGATGGAAATGTCTGTCATGTGTCGTTTGCGGATAGGTCACTGCGTGGTGGCTAGTCACCTTTACAGAATGGGTATTGTGGAGAATCTGGTCGGCTGCGAATGTGGTCTGGACGATGAAACTATAGACCATGTATTTTTCGGTTGTCCTTTACGAGACAGATTTAATTTGCGAAAAGTCAAATCTTTACCGCGTCTAATGAATTTTGCGTTTCTTCGTTCTTCGAGGAACTTTTTCACTTACAGATCGATTGTTAAATTTTTGAAACTTAATCAGTTGAAACTTTTAATTATCTAGAAATGCCATTTGTTCAAATTAGTTTTATTAAATTGACTCATATAATTGCATAATGTCTTTAATTTGATGGAACAAATCATCCTACTTTGGGTGGATTGCCTATTTAAAAAAATGGATAGTTAGTACAATTTTTTGTCCAACTGGTCAATGATTTATATTTTCAATTTTCGTCAATTTCTTTTGTAATTATTACCTTTAATTGGCATTATACCATTTTTATATTAAGACTCCGGAAGTATTTGACACTATGAACCATTTTACTAAGTTAATAAAACACAATTAAAAAATAAATCATGCGTCTTTGCAATATTTTGTGAAAGTGATGTACATTTTACTCTTTTAATCATTTATTTATTTTTTTCTAAAAAGTGTACACATAATTTAATACAATTTAAAATTAAAATCTTACATCGCGATTCATATATTAACTTTTATAAAACTGGACAAGGTATCTTTTGCTTTCGAGATATATGTTAAATATTTTTTGATACTTTAAAACTTTTCAATTTATTTAGAAATAATATTAATGTTCTGATCTAAAAAAAGTTGAAAAAGGAGAATCAATTGGAGATGGTTTGGGCATGTTGAAACATGAAAGCTTTACAAAATAAAAAAAGAGGTGCGAATATGAGTGGGTTTTGAGGAAGAGGCCGACAAAGGGAAGCATGGTCGGATCAAATAAAGATAATACGAGTATTGAAAGAAGGATATGTTGGGAGTTAGATACACTGAATCGATGATAAGGTCAATGGCTGTTGAGGAAGCAAATGTGTTCCGTGATACTAAAGTGTAGCATTTTGGCCTCTTTATCCATCTCTAGAGGAAAGCGGCATGACGGTTTGTATTTATGTGCGAGTATACTATAAATATAATCAATTTACTTTTTACTAAAAATCTGACTGGTTTGAATGAAATTGTTGTGTTGTACGATATTGCCTTTATAGTTATGTAAATGCTGGGTTAAAAATCTGACTGGTTTGAATGAAATTGTTGTGTTGTACGATATTGCCTTTATAGTAATGTAAATGCTGGGTTAAAAATCTGACTGGTTTGAATGAAATTATTGTGTTGTACGATATTAACTTTATAGTTATGTAAATGCTGGGTTAAAAATCTGACTGGTTTGAATACAATGTTTGTGTTGTACGATATTGACTTTATAGTTATGTAAATGCTGGGTTAAAAATAAACGTAGATAGTGTGTTGATATTTCAACTAACATTTGTGTATTTATTTATTTTTTAGATTAGTAAATAAATAGGATAATTGATAAATATAAAGACAGACAAGTTTTCTTAATTCTCTCCAAAAACTTTTCCTCTAACATTAATATTTTTCAAAGAATAAGTTTTACGCGTTTTTGATTTCCTAATTAACAAAAAAATTAAGGAAATGTTGAAAACAATAATGTAAAATTATTTTCTTGAATAAAATATCTAAACTAGACTACAAAAACCGTTCACTATTGATAAAAGAAAATACCGATATTATTTGAATATAAAATGATTAACTATAACTTTCTCGACTGAAAACAATTTGAAATATTTAGATCAAATGAACTCTGAGTAAATATGTTAGATGATTGAATGATGTCTTCCAAAATATAAGTGCTGAAAGCGATAACTTGTAATGATTTCATTTATTCATGTCACGTAAATACCGGTTTTTCCTTTTAACGTCTATTTAGATATTAGATAAAGAGGAATTCTAATCGAAAATGCTCTTCCATACAAAACATGAAATATTTATAGAACGCTAATGATTTCATCAAAACCTCTCACTTGTAGATTTTCGATTTAATGTACTTTTCGTACGGTAGACGAAATAAGGATTACACTTCTATTTTTTTTAATAATTACAATCAATATTTATGTTACATTTGTTTGATAGTCCTCAACACATAAACATTGTGTGATTTGAAGCGCATAGCCGGTAGGTAACATATTTTTATTTATTTATTTATTATTACACATGACAAGAAATATACATAATTTGCGAAAAAAACAACAGGTAATTTAATTTGGACATACAATTTTAATGGATCTGGGTGTGTTGCCTTTCATTTGTTGTATCCCCAGGAAACAAGGCTTTTGCCTGTATCTCACTGAGGATATTTAGCATGAAAAAATAAATCGATACTTCTTTCCGATTTTCGATTACACAAAAACAAAACCCCGTTGCACATTTTCATCAACCTGACAAACAGTGACACTCAATTACAACTGGAAACATCATGCGAAATCAAACTCCTCACACATCATCACTCCAGAAAGACCAAAAATGTTCATCTCATAATATACCTTGGGATTTATATACTCGTACATTGGAAGATTGTATTTGTTTTGGCCTCGTTAATCAAGGGTTTGAGTTCTAAAAGTGTTTAAAATTGACTGATACCCTTTTTTTTAACATTTCTTCTAGATACAACTAGAAATCAACCCCTAATATGAAGGGCGAAGGAAAAGCATGCTTCCAACGAGACTATGGATGCCAGCTTTAATCTGACTACCGTCGACAATTTTCGAGGTTTTTTCACTATCAGATTCGTGAAAAAAATTACCAAACTAAAAAAATATCAATCAAATTATATTTTAAACTATTAAAGTATAATGAAATGAAACACTCATTTCAATATATAAATATATTATAATTTTCTATTTAATACATTTCCCTTTCATTCATTCCGAAATGTATGATAAAAGAATATCGTAATAACTTAACCAATTTACAGATACGTTTTTAACAGTTTAAAAGTTGCGAACGAGTCACTGATTTTACGTTTACAATGGAAAATAGATGTGCATATATTTTATATGTCAATATAAAAATAACTTCCCATATCCGTGCGAAGCTTTAAAATTTCAAGAAAACGGTTTCTATCTTTATTCAAGCAAGTCTCGTCGAGAAAAGTTACAAAAGCAAGAAACAATCAGCTCTTTGATTTGCATCTCGAAGCATTCTGTCACATAAAATCAAGTGTAACAAAGATTTCGTGAAATGGCATGCAAATGGCTTAGTGCAAATAATTGTTGAGGAGTTGACAAAAGAAAATAAGTAAGATGGCCATATATTATGCCATCGCACCGGTGGACCAGACAAATAAGACGTCTGCCAGCACTGCTTCAAGAGAAGAGGGAATAAATTAAGAGAACGGTACGAAAGCACGGTCCACGAAAATTTCAATTCGTGCTTTCAAAAGGATTTAAAGTGTCTATTGAATACTGTAAAAAATACAAAGAATTAATAAATTTATTGAAATAACCTTTGACAAGTGCAATAATTCTAACTCTTATATTGCAATAATTCTAACCTTATTTCAAAAAAAAATGAAAAAGATATGGGAATAACACATTTTTCTTAGCATACATGTATACAATCTTAAAGCATCGGGCGTCCTCGCGGCCGAACTCGCCCTTGAAGTGGTGTGGGTGTATTCTGACTGAGAGGATGTTATCTGATGAGCCCAGACCTTTTAGACAGCGTTTGTCTTATTTTTTTCCATTGCCTTAACATATATTTGTAATTTCTGGATATTTACATACGAATACCTATTTACATACTTACTGTTTTATTATCAATAAACCTATTATTTATTTACTTACATATCATCATCCTCTGTGAGATAGGTCAGAGAGAACAGATTTCTATATTTCTCAGGTTTCCATACGTATCAACATATCTCCAACTTTCCCCTCCCCCACATTCATACATCATGCAAATCTTCTATTATTAATATTTTTCATTTTAACTTCTTTCAAAATCTGGTCCACGTGATATTTTCTTCGGTCTATTTTTCTACACCCACCTTGCACCTCTAACTTGTAAACTCGTTTAGTAATTATTTCTTCATTAATTATCTTCACATGACCAAACTATATTTTTATCTATGTATTCGTTTTTACGTCATCATTTCGTCTATTCATTGTATACGAGTATTACATAATATTAATTTTATGTTTTCGTCATTTTATTTGATATGATAGGTCCCTCGTGATCGAATATGGTTGTTAACTATCCGATAGATAGAAGAGGACTATAATTATATATGGTTTGTTGATTGCATGCTGTTGCACTCCATCAAACACACAGGTTTGAAAAAACAAACCAAAAGTTTCGATGTCAAGGAGACCAACGCTCCAAGACGATCGTCGGGTTCAATCTGCTGCAGCCCCTCATTTGTCAGATTTACAAAGCGTCATTTTTATGTCGCTCAGTAGTGCTTTTCATGATATGATCTATATAAAAACATAAATTTGAATGTAATAAGTTATATAAGTGTAAAACCAGTTCGGAAGTGAATTTGCTAGGAATCGAACCTGTGGCATCCGCTTCCTTGGCATGAATGCTAACCGTTAAATCACGGTCTCCATCATTTTATTTATATTACGGAAATAGCACACAGCACAAGGTTTAAAGACAAAAATTAAAGATTTAAAATATTAAATTCAAGTGTAGGGCATTTCAAAGTTTATTATATTTAGAAATAAAAAAATTGGCCTCGCTAAAATACTTTTATTGGTCAATTGAAAATTCAAATGAAATAGTCAATTAATCGATAATGAGTGGTGACCGAATTTACTTGAGTATTTTACTTTATATTTTGTTAAATAAGTTTAATAGAAATTACGTAATTCCCCCCCCCCCCCCCTACGATATTTAAAATGAAAATATGTACCACCATCTTTTAAATATGTACATATACATTTTTTTCTTAAAAAACAAGTTGATTTAGGTACATCGTGATTTTGCACTCTCAGCCAGGTCAATTGTTTTAGCCAAAAAAAAATTAAATTAAAATGAATTTTGTCATTCAATATGCCGCCAAAAACGACAGAGTAATCAGTGATCTCACACAATGATCACTATACAAATTGTATGACACTTTCGCAAAAAAGGCAACTAATGATTGTTCATCATTATAACTGTCAGTACCATCATCATAAATGCCTTATTCTTTCTCATTTGTGCTAAGTTTACAGCCTCACCAACATGGATAGATCTCCACTTATCTCGTGTCCGACCAAGTTTTCCACCTCCAACCAATTTAATTTTAGTTTTCTCTCCTCACTCAACCACGCCTACTCCTGAGACAATCTGTTTTGAACGTTTATTTATTTAACACGTTATTGTAAAACAATCTGGCAAGCTTAAAGCAAGTTTGCAATCTTTTTCAACCGACCAGACAAAAGCAAATACAGTAAGTTACATTGTCGCAAAAATTGACACAATAGAAATTTTACAATGAAAGATTTTTTGTGGTATTTGTATGATATTAATACCTCTTTATTTTCATATGTTATTATTGTTATGTTTAATTTGTTTTTATTTTAATAAATAATGTATAATAATATAAAAATCAGTCTTTTGTTTCGCGATTACATGTTTTAAATCACTGTGCGCCAAGGTACGCAGACCGTTCCACGCTGGATGAAGTCAGGAGCGCCCATACAAAATGTATGGGAGTGGTGATAAATTTTAATGCGCGGTTAAAATTGTTGAAAAACAGCTTCTGTTAAGATTAAGAGACTGTAACTTCGATGAATGTGCCGACAACGCCGGTCAGGGAAGAAATTATGGTATGAAAATGACAATAGAATGCATGAAACTAAAATAATATATACTTGTAGATTTTTTTCAAATTTTCACGTTTTTATAAGTTCTGATATTATTTTGCAGCTGATTTATATTATTATTTTAAGTGTTTCAGATATTACACTTCGTAAAGAAAATTATTTGTGACATTGATAATTTAAACAAAACTGCAATCAGGGAAGAAATTATGGTTTAAAAATAACAATAGAATGCATGAAACCAAAATAATATACATGTAATTTTTTATCCAAAATTTTAACGATTTTATTAGTTCTGATAGTACTTTGCAGCTGAATGTTATTATAATTTTAAGTGCATTGGACATTACACCCTGTAAATTGAATGTTTATTTGTCAATGATAATTTAAACGAAAGGAAGGAATTTTGAAATATTTGCAAAAAGTATACGACATAATAGGCTATTCTTCGAGTAAGATTGTGAACCATTCTATGGGTGGAAGACACCTGTATGTGTAACCATAAACCGTAAAGTGGTTGCACTTTGTCAAACACGCAGTCTTGACAAATCAAAACAAAAGTTCCGATGGCAAGGAGATAAAGTTCCAAGATGTTACGGCTAGTTTAATCTGCTGCTGCCTTAAGTTAGGCATAATTTTATACAACGTTCTTTTTGTTGTTTAAAAACGCAATCAGAATTTAAGATTGGCAGTAAATGTTATATGCTACAGACAAACATAATTTCAGAGGTAAACTGTCCAAACGTAAAACTTGTCTAGACGTTAATCCACCAGAAATTGAACCCAAGCTACTCGCTTGTTTAGTTGGAAAAAATCATCCTTTCTTGCTTATTGAATCCCATACTGAAGAATCAATATCATTATTCTAAACATACTCGTACATACCCCAGTATGAACGCTTGATAGAAAATATGAAGAAACATAACAAACTTCTCATTAAATAAACTTTTATTTTTAGGTTATTCGTTTTTAATGTACATATATAAAACATACTTACCATCAAGCCATCTGTCTATCGAGGTTGGCAGGAAGGAGCAAAAAACAATGATTATACATTAACAACTAGGTACACAAGTTATCAAAAATCAATTTAAAATCGTATGTGAAACAAATACAAGAAACAAATAAATAATATTTTTACTATAGCACTGAATTGTTTTTTTGAATTTTTTTTTATCAAATTATGAACATGGTTTTTTGAAACAGGATTTTTTAAAGTAAATGTTTTGAAATGAATTAAGGATAGAACAATTTATTTCAATTCTGATTTATTTCTCATATATACTCGTAATTTTATAAAATATTTTTTCATACATTAATGCTTAAAGATATCATTAAGTGTATGGTAAACTCGTGTTGTAAAACACGAATATATTTTTTATTATAAACAACTAAAACTACCTCCGTAGCTTAATTGGTAAAACGCTTGGATTCCAGCACATTTTCTACAGACACCAAAAAAAAGTTAAAAAGCGTCTTTGCCTGTGTAGAGATCATCTAATAACACTAATCGTACGCGCTGGGCGAAAGTAAGTATTGTTTTCTCTTCACGTTGTGTACTATTGACATGATGAACTGTGAGTTTCATGCCTACTCCAGTGGTTCTAAGTCCGAAGGCTCAATAATTGGAACTGAAGGCAATATTATCTCCCGAACACACTCTACAACATATTCTTTTTGCCCAATCGGATATGATGAGGGGTTCTATACGAATGAATTATTGTTTTGTTATTATTAAAAGTAAATTATTATCAAAATGATGATATCCGAAACCACATTAGCGTACTTGAAATGGTTATTTTGAAGTAAAGTTGATTTTGATAGTTAAAATGTGCTGAGAAAAATGAAAATGAGTATTTTAAACTTGTCTTGGTATAAAGAACGAATGAATTAAGAAATACTAACAAAATAAATATACCGTGCAAATGTGAGTGGAATTCATGGTAGATGAAGACTAAAGAAAGTACGGTTAGCTTAAGTGAATGATATTTTGAAACAAATAAACATAGAAGCCAGAAAATCGTAGGAGCTAAAAGTAGGAAAGGGGAAGGATGTGTGTTGATATAGCAGAAAATGGCGCTTTGTCTTCTTCCCACCCTAACAGGATACCTCATAATTAGAAACATTAGCGCGATACCTCATAATTAAAGAGGAGTTACCAGACAAAAGGATCTCGAAACTCGAAAAGAACGCCATTTTCTCAGAATGGAGAATTTTGAGTTACCTAGTTATAGTGTTGAGCCCAAGATATATGAATACATTGTATAACAATTCCAATGTTTCTTACACAATCTAGTAAGCTAATAAATAGCTAATGTACAATTTCTTCACAATTCACAAAACTATAATAATGTAAAATTATCTAAATCTGAAAACATCACATTGGTACATATTTGTTCGGTCCCGAGCGAGAAATAAGCGTGCTTTGTATAAACTAGTACGGGTCTCGGACTTAGTATAGGTCTCGGAAGTTATTATAGTCTTAAAATATAGTTTATGCATGCGATAGAAATGTAAATATGAGTTATAAGAGTATCTAAACAGAGTTCAAACATAAGAATCTTGGACAAGGTCTGATCATGCAGTTAAGTATGGGTAAGCGGTGACCAATGCATGAATAATTCATTGCCTCGGCAAGGAACAATGGGACGGCTAATTTGACATTTGACAACGGACTTGGGTGAGAGGCTTCTAAGGTATGAGGCTGAGACTTAAATTCGTCGACATCCTTTTATTTGAATTTAAAAAAATACTGATGTCAAAATACAAGAAATAAAGAAATACAATGACAAATAGATGTGTTTTGGATACAACCTTTGATGCTATTTGATTAGCATAGGTTACGTGGCTTCGTGATTCGCCTGACACATTCATTCATCAGATCAGGTTTCTAAAAAAACGGAATTCTGAGTTCATCTTCAAACATGTTTTGTGTCAGTAATGACATTCTATAGACTTAAAGATGACCTCTGTGGCCTATTTGTTAAGACGCCTATCATCAGACCCGGGAATTGCGGGTTCGAAGCCCGTTGCAATCTTAATTTAAAAAATAAAAAGTTCCAATCAAGGTTTCACTTAAGGCCTCCTCAATATCTTTCTAGTTGGTTGGAGTAGATTAACACATGTCAATAAAAATAAACCAGGTTGAACAATATGCAGTGAGTGTTTTACAATACTATAAAACACAATAAAGATATTTCATAGTTTGGGTGGATTGCCTATTTAATTTTTTTTTTTAAATGTTCACTGTATAGTGCTTTAGAATTCTATTTTCAATTGTAAGTATATTTTTTTACTAGCACAGTCTAATGGCTTATACCACAGTACGTTTTTTTTTGTATGGGTGGTAAGCACTTCTCGAAAGGAGTTCAATACGCAGTTCAAGGACGCTATCATTAGAAATTGAAAAGAAGTCTACAATTAAGATGACCTCTAGGTCATCCCTGAAGGAATTGGAGCATGTAGGTGAAGCGGTTGTTGGAATAAGGGCTGCAAATGAACTGGGTGGAAAAGTAATAAGATACTTAAATATGTGAAGATCTGCTCGAAGTATTGATTTATTTCCTTATCTTCCTCGCGAACCGATCGAGGACAATAAATAAATGTAAGGCGTCGAATTTGTAAACGACATGTTTTTAATTGAAAGAAGTAAAAGAATAAATATTTTCTCTAAAAAGTGAATAAACGAGGGAAGGAGAATATTGCAACAGATTTCTATGAAGAGGTAAGGAGAATATTGCAACAGATTTCTATGAACAAACATCCATACCCCATTACAGTAAGGGGCATAAAGAATGTCAAAAAAATGCTATTGTATGCGTAATGATACGTAAATGGGTGTGACATTTTCAATAATATGACCAAATAAAGCATAAAATAAGCATAAAAAGTATTTTCCTAAAATGAATCACATAAATATTCATCAAACTGATGTAACTCTCCGTGGGAATTAATTCGACCATCAGGTCTGGTATCAGTCAAACAAAATTATGTTAATATGGCCATCAAAATGCAATATTTACACATCTACGATCAACGAAATTCAACTGTCCCTCCATATTTCGTTAAATTTATTATAATTATCGTAAATAAAACTAATAATCATTTTCTGATAAGTATCTTTTTGTTGTGACTAACGCTGATTGGAAAAAAATTATAACTACATGATATTATATTTAGCACTTCCTTGTCATAATACCCTGCTTGATTACGAATATGACAGGGTTTTGACTGTTGTTGGTCGTGTGGTTTGGAATGGTCTGCATATAAATGTTAAATATATAGATGACGTGTGCAGCTGCAGGAAGCACTTGTAAACAAATATTTTGAAAGGTTTTATTAGAATTCATGCTTAAATATAAATACTGTACATATACACTATACCTAAAACTGAACGTGTCACTGTGCTCTCTCTCCTCTATCTGCTTACACTGACAGGCAAACGGCGCGATGGTATAAACATAGATTAAAGACAAAAAAGAGCACATTCTTTTCGTAATGAATAAAGTAAATCTATCAGAGGCAACTCGTTCGAAAGACTTTTGTGAAGATGGCAATAGTTTGATCTACGTTGCCGTTTAGTAACAATGACCCATACAAAAGGCACATTGAAAACTTGTTATTAAAACAACAAAATTAACCTTTTTTTAATTTCTCTTAAAAGCCTCTAGAGATTCAATTCTTAGACAGGCTTTAATATTCACCTTATACAGACTTTAATAAACAAGTTAAGCGAAATAGAAAGTCCTGTCAGAAAACTATGGATTGTAAACCCTGGTGGGCACGATGACCCCTTTGAATATAAAAGTTGACATATTATTTTTTCCGTTAAGATGACTCAAACGAGACATAAGCCTTTTAAAATAGCATGATCTATGTATATGTTGTGACACACTCCCACTAAAGCTCTGATACATCTGATCAGGTAAGCGATCACACTAATATTTAACTAAGCGCCTTATAAGGTGTATCACTGGACACCATGGTATTATAATATACGCAACCAGAATCCTACTTGTAAAAATATAACCCGTGTTAATTTTTTTATTCACTATACAATTTTTTTATTAGAAATTAAGGCTGGTGTGTTGAATAAGATAGTTTGGGCATTTGGAACGAATGGAAGAAGAAGGACTAACAAAACAAATAAACAGTCCAAATGTGAGTGGAAGGCATAATAGAGAAAAATCAAAGAAAATATGGAATAATCAAGCGATAGAAGGAATTGTGAAAAAGTAAGAGAAGTCGTAGGAGCTGTATAAGAATAAAAATGTGTATGAATGTGGAAAAAATAAAATATGTTTGTAGTCTGACGCTTTGTCATTTTTACCAGCCCCAACAGGGAAACTGCGAGATGGTATATCATATATGTATATATACAACATCAAACATTTATATCATTTTCACTTCAAGGCGAGCCGTATAATAAAAGTACATAACAATGCGAAAAACCCACCACTTTGTGGATATAGAGAATAACTTAACAAGATAAGGTATCTGACGAAGACCACATCAAAATCATGTCCAAAAACTCGTCATTATACTCTCTTCATTTGCATCAGTTATTCACTCACATGCCTTTGTGAAGACCTCCAAAAGATCCTGATTTCTCGCTCTTCTTCTGTCAAATTGTTACTCTGTTGCATTTTTTAATATTACAAAAATTAACCATTTTCTTCAAAAATATGTTTTAAATTCTTGAATCGAGGAATTGCATGTTAATTCTTTCAAATGTTGCATTACATGATAGTGTGGAGTCGAAACTAGACTCATTATATCACCTCTCTGCCATAGCGCTCTAACGTGTTTATTGGAAGATGATTAGCAAACGTTTAATTAGTGATTTAGTAAATATCTGAATAAGCCTCAAATTCTTTGAAGGGTGTATTATCATTATAATTTCAAAGTACATTATACATCTCTGTGAAACTGTTTCGTCAAGTACTAAATCCAAATTATATAATAATATCAAAATCTTCACTGCATCTAAGAAGAAAACTGCATTTGTTTGAATTAATTACCCGTAGGGAAGATAAAAGTTGAAAAAATCCATGTTGACCCGAAGTGTAGACATCAGGCGAGGTAGAGAGCAATCCAAACTCATTGGAGTGACTAGTTGGTGGTACTTCGTACTCATAGTCGTGAGAAATGGAGATGTGTTTGTTCTCTAGCCGATGGTGCTGCAGCTACCAAACGAGAGAAAAACTACTTGAGAACTGGAAACATGCATCTGCATGACCGGGTAGATTAGCGAATATGTAAGCTGTTCTTTTAATATAATCATAACGTAGTGGCAGGGAGCCCGACCAAGAGCAGTTCCATAATTCTGATGAAATGGTGAGGGCGTCCTAAACTTCACTGTCACCCAGCAATGACGACGATGACGCTAGATAGACTGAAAATGATTGTTGGGAATTCCTGCTAGATAAACTTTCTCAAAATAAGCTACGATCCTCGGCATGAGAAATGCGATGGAATAATGCATAAAATATTGAACAACATATTTGAAACTATTTAATCGAATCTTCAAAAGCTGATACATGAACTATGAATTTGAAAGATCATAAGTTGGTTAATGCTAAAGATGGTTTCTAATATTAAAATACCATGGAAATAACGACGAACAAATAATTCTTTATCTAAAAAAGGGACTTCGTTAACTCTTCAAAAGGAAACTCGACAAATTTAACAAGTGAAGACTCAAAGAAGAAAGGAGAAATGTATGACTTTCGGTGACCTGGACCTCTAACAACAAAATATAATTGTATTGTATTACACTTGTGTTATATACAGCATAACCTGGTAGTTTATTGTCATGTGGTAATCTCTTCTCACCAATCAGAAACATGTTAAAAAAGGCCTTAAGTGATAACCAGCCTAGAATATTTTTTGATAAAATTGAATACCAACGGAAATCAAGCCCACAACACTCGAATTAAAAAACATACCAACTAGTCCGCAGACGTCATACATATTATTGCATGTTATATACAATTTGATAATTTAAGGATTAAATAACTAAAAACATATGTTTGATTTTAAGAATATATTATATGTACACAAGGCATAACCAACCTCTTCCTTCTGAAGAGTAAATTAAATTTGTCGTTGATTTTTAGAAACATCGTAATAATGAATATATCCATTTTAAATGATTTAAACAAAAACATATTATAACATTATCATATATATGTAAGAAAGTGTTTTTTCCCCTCCAAATTAAGAAATTATTGAGATATGTCATATACTATTTTCGTTCTTAAAATAACGTTGGGTTAAAATCTTTCAGGAGACGAACAGCTTGAATTGAGGCTGCATTTATGAAAATCGTGTTGAAGTTTGGACAAACTCCGTGACTAACTTGATAAAACGCCTGTCTTCCAGCCCAGAGGCTGCAAGTTTGACTCCCGTTGAAATCTAGATTAAAAAAAAGAGTTCTAGTTTCCTTTTGACTTAAGGCCCCTTTAACATTTTTCTGGTTTAGTGGAAGAGGTTATCACGTTACAATAATCCCACCAGGTTGTACTATATATAAAGAAAGTGATACAATACAGTGCAATACAAGTGTTATTATGTTTCCTATAATAGCTTTAAATACGAGTATTTTCACTAATAAGTTCGTTTTTTCACCTTCGCAAATAACATGTTTGTCTTACAAAATAGCCGTTAAAGACTTATCTATTATATCTATTGTATTTTTGCTCAATATTTTTGTAAAAAAGGGTTTCAATTTAACAAAAAAATAAACTCATATTTAGAAACTTGACAAAGGGGCAGCAGTGAGTATTTGATCCTCACAAATCATAATAAATGTTTGTTTACATATTGATTCAAAGTAAAGAGATTATCGAATGCCTGTAATATTTGTTATGGCAATTATATTGACTAGCTGTCAAAACCGTACAAATGTCAGTCATGTGAAACTTAATATTATTGTTGCATAAATAATCTCTCCTTGTTTTAACTATTCAAAGTAAAGAGATTATCGAATGCCTGTAATATTTGTTATGGCAATTATATTGACTAGCTGTCAAAACCGTACAAATGTCAGTCATGTGAAACTTAATATTATTGTTGCATAAATAATCTCTCCTTGTTTTAACTATTCAAAGTAAAGAGATTATCGAATGCCTGTAATATTTGTTATGGCAATTATATTGACTAGCTGTCAAAACCGTACAAATGTCAGTCATGTGAAACTTAATATTATTGTTGCATAAATAATCTCTCCTTGTTTTAACTATTCAAAGTAAAGAGATTATCGAATGCCTGTAATATTTGTTATGGCAATTATATTGACTAGCTGTCAAAACCGTACAAATGTCAGTCATGTGAAACTTAATATTATTGTTGCATAAATAATCTCTCCTTGTTTTAACTATTCAAAGTAAAGAGATTATCGAATGCCTGTAATATTTGTTATGGCAATTATATTGACTAGCTGTCAAAACCGTACAAATGTCAGTCATGTGAAACTTAATATTATTGTTGCATAAATAATCTCTCCTTGTTTTAACTATTCGTTACCTTTCCTGGTAGCCTGAAAGTAATTTCGTATATTATGGTCAAATTCGTAGCGATTCGTGTAATCAGGCTTCACAAAATGCTCGTGGACGGTGGTTTTCGATAATTTCTGAATCATGGTAATCTCTCACACGTATTTTTTTTAAACTTTTTATTTTTTAAGATGAGTATTTCTGTGCGACAGTTAGGATAAATAATTACACCTTTTTATTTGGGTAGTCATGCTTTCATGCCAGCCTACTTGATAGTAAGTTATTTTTTTAAAAAGACATCCCATCAAAAGCGATCCATAACGTTCTTTATAGAATCAACTGTCGTATATTATCACAATGTAAAATCGTCGGCCATCTTAACAATAATACTTTATGGAGACGATTTCTCAAGCGGTCGATTTAATAGGAACAATGAAGAGACATTTTTTATTTAAGAACGAGGCTCAAGACATCCCATGAAAATGATATACCGAGCATTGTTGGTACAACCACGTGCAGTTAATGAGACAAGACCCAGCGTCTATCCTTATTTAAGATTGTTCAAATGGGCTTACGGACGCATCTTTCTTTGTTTTATTATTGTTGAAGAAAGTTAATATTATTGAAAATTCGTATCATCGAACGGAGGAAAATTATTGCATAGAAGTTATACAATTTTGATACTTTTTATTTTAAGTACAATACTTGAAAGTTTTTTTTTGAAATCGTAAATTTTTACTTTCCAAATATCGTCATGATATAGATTTTTATTAACGTGGTAATAAATGGTTATACGATTAAAAAAATATGCGAGCAAATTTTTCCTTCAGGTTTGTTGACCAACCGAGATCATTGTGCTTAAAGAGAGCTTTGTGAAGATTTATAAGTGAAAAAGCAAAATTATCTGTTTACAATTACCCTTTTATCGAGTTTCACAATAAACATTGTTTTATTAAATTAAATGTTCACAATAAACGAAAGAAAAAATATCTTTTTCAATTTGCATAATTAATCAGAATTAACGGCTTTCCATTGTAATTAAATAACTTTCTAAGAAACAGTGTTATTCGTAAATATTGTATAATTTTCTAAAAGTTCTACATATATTGATATCACACAATATTTTAGTAGTAAAATGGCGGACCAGCAAAAAGTTGATAAAATGATGAAAAAACACCATGATATTATCAGTAAATAAATCTTTACATAATAACGAAATATTAAAAAAAAAAAAACGCTCAATTTCTAATAAGTGATATTTTACTGGAGTGATTTAAAAATGTTTGTTTTGAAATTATTTTAAATTATATTTTATGACACTTTCACTGCATACAATATAATCTGCAATTCTTTTGTTAATTGAAAAAATTTACAAACTGCCCAGAAATAAGCTAAAATATATATTTGTGTAAAAAATGCATTGTTTCGAACAGGTCAAGAATCGAGCCCTTAATCCCTGAGAGGAAGGAAGAGGAATTATACCTCTAAAGTATTATCTTCGGTCATAAAAAAAAAGTGAAGGGGAAAAATGAAGCCTCATTATGTAAGAATACATTATTTAAATTGAATGATAGAAATATCTTTCATACAATTTTTTACGATATTAGTAAACGTTTGCCATTAAATCATTCTTTGAGAGGAATCCTTGTATTTAAATTATAAAACCCTCTGTAAAGGAAATGATAATTCTTTCTAAGCGATATATTTGTCAGACATAATATATAATACCAGTTAAACGATTGTTGCACGCTTCCAAAGGACAAATCCTTTTCGCATATGACAGTTTTAAAATCGCATATTTTTTCATGGTGTGTTTTGTTAATGTGAATTCATCCCATTAATCATAAACCACGCAGAAAAAACTGCTACTTGTCATTTTGGTTGTTGCTGTTTTTTTCTCAGTGTTAAGTGCCTCTTGTGTAAAACTGTTTCCGTATGATATCTCTCATGACAATGGATGTGTTTTAATAATTTATTGAATAAAAAATATTTTTAAATAAAAAAAATAAGTATTTCTAGTCATTCATAAATAAAAAGATTTAGATTTTCGTCAAAAAAATTACTAGCCATTTTACAACACAGCATATTTTTTTTATTATAAAACAAGATGAGTGGAAAATTTGGCAAATAAAGTGATTTGAAGCATTAATCTAAAAATTAAGTGTATGTTAGGTATGGTTATTATTTTGAATTATGCCCGTTTCAGTACAAAGTGGTACTCCAAAGTACTGTTCATAAAACATAATTTAAGTAAAGCTTCTATATGTCTAAGACTTATATATGAAAACCCAGTGATATGAAAACTGATCCCTCAGTAAAAACTAGTGCCGTGATGTTTTTAACATATTACTGTACTGATGAAGAGCGTCCAAATCTTTTTTATGCGTTTACATTTTTTTTAAGTTCACTCAACTTGTTTACAGGCTTGAACTAAAGAATATTAGAAACCTACTTTCTTGCAAAATATTCAATAATATTACCTATTTATAAGTGTTACCTATGCATGATTTGTAATTTGTTTTTCTAAAAATAATTTGTTTTTCAGTAAGTTTGATTGTCATGAAAAGTTAGAAATAAGATAAATCGGAAGTGGTGGATGGGTAAAGAAACGGCAAAGGACGCATGCTGTGTTAAGAAAATAGGGTGCTCTCTCTTCTTTGCTTAACTTGTCAAGAAAATTGTGTAGGGATATTAACATACAATATTGAATGAGTGAATGAATGCCCACTACCCGTGACAAGTATAATAGAAGGCACAATATGAAGTGGGGGATCAGAATACTAGATGTTGGTGCCATGGGAGATGGATATGTAAACCGATTTGTGATAGACTTATCTCGTTGCATATATAGCAAGAAGCTTTGATACTTGTTGCTTATTGATATTACAATATTACACTTTCGTTGTATACAGTTTTAAAGGGAATTGAACCCGCAACCCCCAGGTTTTAAGAACGCTCTCTTACCAACCAGGTCACGAAAAACAAGCATATTACCAATATATACTTATAAATCCTCTCATATAATTTAAGATTAACTTAGGTATACGAGTATAAACGGCGCTATAGAAATAAAAGAATGATCGATTGATATAAAAATAGGGTAAATATTTAGCAACTTCCTTTCTATCTTTACTCTCAAAGTAAAACCATATTTATTTTATAATGTTTTTAGTCTACCAATGATAATAAGTTCGAATCCTGAGTTGGAGCGCTTATGAAAAAAGTTTGTTTTCTACAAAAATTTATAAAAATTGTCCTTTTATTATTCTTATTATGATTGTTATAAGGTTTTAAGCATATATGTTATATGCACCTAATTTTCATTATTCTTATGATGATTATTATAAGATTTTAAGTATATACCTATACATGCATCTAATTTTTATTATGATTATTACAAGGTTTTCAGTATATATAAGCACCTAATTGTGTTAATAAATATGAACCATAAATGTTTTTTCATCACTTGCTTTTTTTTTCATAGATAAATTTGTCTTTCTTTTTACCAGTTAAACGTTTTGACACGTAAAATTGATACTAACATTCATAATTCAATGGTCCCACGATAAGGCAGAGAGTAAGGAGGTATTTAAATATCTAATATGGCATCCGAGGATCATGATATTAATCTCTGGAGCGATACTTAGTATACTGTATCTTAAGATGCTGTGGGCGGGTATTGTGAGACGTACCAATAAATTAACCCTCTCTGGTACCGTAGGGCGACGCGCCGGTGTCCTATACCTGGTGACAATAATTAACAGTGCACTGACTATTTGGACGTATATATGCAAAAAGGACCCAATGATCGCCTAAGCTTTATTTAAAATGTATTCTTCCGTACAAAATTTTTATCCCAAATGATGGAAAAGGTTAAATTTTTTTTAGATATCTCTACATATTTGAGTGCGTTTTCTATCCATGGCTCTATCGTACAAGGTTTCTTCTAGGTATGTTGGGATACTACCTTCTAAGCGTGAGGAGGGATGTAAGGATCTCATATTATATATTTAACTTGCTGACGGCGGCAATATCTAATCCAAAATATATCGTTTTACGATACTGACAGCTATTCGAGGTACAGAAATATTAATATGCTAAGACTAGCAATAAATAGAAATGGCTTGCCGAGTGCTCTTCCTTTTTTTCACGGGTTGTACCATTTGAATAGGGCCTCGGATATTGACATATTTAACAATTCAGAAAAAAATAACCATAGAAAGTATTTTGAGCTTTCTTTGTAATGGGAGTTAAATGTTTCGGTTTAACCATTATTTCTTGTTAATATATTTTTATTTCTTGATTTAATCTATGTATGTTTTTTTCCACAAAGTAATCTATAAAACAAACGCTTGCCAAAGGCTATACCTACATACATACTATATATACCTTAAAAATTAATCTAATTTATACATTATTATAACTATGAGGATCCATATATGTAAGATTTATGAAATAAATATCCGAATTGATGACATGAACATCAACATATAAAGACATCATAACCTTCAGTTTAGAGCCATTGAAGTAGGTCCGTTACTCGCAGTTCGTAAGTATTAGCAATACAGTCGTATGTATACTCATTCCTTAGAGTGCGCGATATTTTTTACAAGATGACTTCTTTAATCAGATTGTAACTCATCAATATACATATTTTAAATTTTTAAAGGGCCATCAGAAATTGAATTCATAGCCTTCGGACAAAGACAAGGAAGGTTTTGGAATATATAAAATGCTTACATCAAAGCCCACAAAAACATGAGTAACAGAAGAATGTGAATTCCAATATTAAACTATTTTCTTTTTTATTACACTTTCGTTGTATACAGTACAACATTAAGGGTTTAAAGTCAAGTGTCAATCACTTCCAACCAACCAGAAAGGTATTTAACACGTCTTAAGTAAAAAATCGGTCCAATAACCTTCTGGCTGGAAGACAGGCGTCGTATCAACCAGGTTACGGAGATTATCTTGAAAAATCTCATTATTTCATAAAAGCCTCTTGTAAATTGGATCACTTTTGCTTATACGTCTATTAAATGCCTTATAGCTACTACGTATGATAAACGATATAAGGTCTTTCGGAATGCATTGTAGTACCACGTGGTTTGGCTAATAGTATCAACGTTTAAAAAAAAATACTCATGTTTTCATGTTACGGTTGAGATTTGGCTATGGGTCATGCGGTGTCTGGCGCATATCTATAATACTTATGGCGAAGTTGATATGAAACAAGCCCTTGGGATGAAAATTGTGCCGTTTTTTAAACGTTGGCATCATAAGCAAAAGCACGCGGTGCAACATTCAGAAAAACTTTATGAAACAAATTGAAAAAATATTCTTTTAACAGAAATTTTACAAAACTCAATCGAATTTAACGTGTTCCAAAAATGTCAGTTAAGCATTTTAAAGGATATATTTATTAAATATTTCATATGGATCTTGCATTTATAATAATGATTTTTTTTTATGATATAATGAATATTATTTTTTTAATATTCTAGACTTCTATTTATTAAAAAAAATTAATTACAATATTTTTATTATATGATTTACAAATTAAACTCATTCCTAATTTTCTACATAGTCTTCAGCTAGATTGAGGCATTTGTTCTAGTGTTTAACAAACTTTTGAAGTCCATAGTCGTAAAATTTTGCCGCCAGTATTTGAGTCCCCCTCAGTGCTAAACTCAAATTCCTCATCGTCGTCAAAGCGCTGGATGCAAGCCATTTCTTCGTGGTCATCATGAGGATCACTAGATACCAAATCCGGGTTGCATGGAAGGTGATCAAACACTTTTAACTTTAATTATTGCAACAAAGTTCGAGTACATTAAACAATACTCGTATGTAGGTGGGCATTGTTGTGCTAGAAAATAACACCAGTGCTCAACATGTCTGAATGTTAGTTTTGAATGATTTAAACATTTTCCTTGTTAATATTTTTATACTTAAATGTCACAGTACACTTTTAAAGACAATCGTCTTGACTTTACTGACGGAGAAAGTTTGCCAAAACGTTTTTGGTGAGTAAGTATGGCCACATGTCATTGATTGATTGTTGTCCCTACGTCAACGTTCGAAATCGAAGTAGCATTGCCTGTAAAAAATTATTTAACAAAAGCATCACCTCCAATGTTGAAAATACGATATATTCATTTTGCAGAGTTAAAATATTTGTATTTTCGCAGTCCCCCTGACGGCAGCGATCCACAGTTTGAGAAAATATGCGGTATGCAATGAAATTGTTATACAATACAATTAACGATAAAGGTAAAAATAAAGTATAAAATTAACATTTTTCTTCTTCTGACCCTTTATTTTACAGTTTCGTGTAGAAATCTTTGCTTCAATAAAACTAAAAGTTTTTTATCTTGATCATTGAACTTAAGTTTGTCTAAAACATTTAATTCTATTTACATAATAAACTATAATGGGCTACCTAAATGGGGAACATTAATTGAAAGGTTGAAGTAGTATAGGCACTAAGTACAAAAAAAATAAGTATGCAGTTTCGTTCTATATGACATATATAACGAAACTGCATACTTAGTTTTTTTTTTTTTTGGTACTTAGTGCCTATTTTACTTCAACCATTCAATTGTCGTAGTTCAACGTTAAAATCTTGTTTAAATAGGCTGTTACATTAGAAAATTCATAAAATGAATGTTAATGTAGCAATTAAGAACTAAACATAAACAAATAAATTAACTTAAACATGATTAGCTCTAAAATATTTTTTCTTAAGTCAATGTATTATTTCTGTTACCATGGATTAAAAACAGAATGATAAAAAAATCCAATAGAATTAATTAATTTCAAGAATATTTGGCGGAAATGAATATATTATATTGTACAATATTATAATAATATAGTATTGTTTATTCAAGTTTGTTTGGTGTTTATTGAAAAACAATTTTCTAATATTAGCATGTGTTTTTTCTTTGTTCGTTTTTAGTAATATTACGAGTAGTTAGGCATTGTTTTCCGTACAAAAGTTGAAAGTTAAATAAATTTTTTTGACAATAAAACAAAGTTTTAAAACATTTTTGTAGTAGAGAGGAAATTATTGTCCCATCACACCTCACGTAACCAAAATAGGATCAGCAATAGGGAGTCAAGATAATACACAAACATCCATACCATCAAGCCGTTTGGCTAGGTAGAGATGTAGATCGTCAAATTTTCCTATCTGAACACACATATTTCGCATCTCCCATATTCATACACCTTCTCATGCAATTTTCTTTTACTTTTCTTTCTTTCAAACCATTCACTTGATTTTACAATACTTTCCTTGGTTTTCCTCTACCACGTTTCCTTGGTTTTCCTCTTCCACTCACAGTTGTACTGTATATTTGTTTTGTTAGTCTTTCTTTATTCATTTGTTCCACGTGCCCAAATCATCTCAAAGTGCTCTTCTTCATCTTACTCAACACATTCATCAGCCTTAAATTCACATTCATCCTTAATCACTTTGTTCCGTATTCCATCATACACAATCAATCTGTACGTTTTTTTAAGTGCACACCTTTCCACACCATTTATTTGACTCTTTTCAGTATTTTTGTAAATCCGAGTATCATTTCCATACATCAAAGTTGGCACTAAAATACTGTTGTGGACTATCATCATAGCAGATTTTGATACTGTCCGGTTCTAGTCAAGATAATAAATAAAATTTATGTGAAAAAATTTGATGTTCCATAACTATAAATTATTTAACTTGAAAAAAATTAACGAAATTTTTTAAAATATTAAGTTTAAATATCTATTATATTATATAACACGTATTTAAAAGGCTTTAAGAATGTTCATAATGAGCGCCTAACAACACTTCTTACCATTGCAATAAAGAAATTAATATTGAGATGTACGCTCGGGTGGCATATAATATACGAGTTAATAATTTGAACATATTCAAGAGTTTGAATGTATGGATTGACACTTGTATGCAATACAAATAAATTATTTAGTTCAATTCTGTGCGACATTTTCATAGATATCAAAAGTGTCATCCTCATTTCAAGTATATATCCAAGTCTAGTCTGTACATTAACCTCATTTTAGATCCCCTCTTTTCTATCTCTAATCTTTAATTTTTACTAGCAATATGGTCATCTCGCATACCTTTTGTTTTAATTTAATATTTCTCCATGACAACGTTGGAGAGATTCTAGATTCTCGGAAGTTAGTCAAAAAATAAGTTGGTGTGTTTGATTTGGATATCCCATTAATCACCGAGGAAACCTCGAGGATATCAAGATGACGCTAGTGGCGTAGCCACAAACCTTTAAACTACGGGCAGTTTTTTAAATCTACAAGTTTAAGACTTGTATATCATACGGATTTTTAAATCTACAAGTTTAAGACTTGTACATCCGTATGAAATCTACAAGTTTAAGACTATACTGTTTCCGTATGAAATCTATAAGTTTAAGACTATACTGTAATATATCAACGTCACATCTGAATTTAAAAAAAAAAAGAAAAATATGTACAAATAATAAAACGGTCACAAATAATAAAATTTAGTCAAAACAGTATTTTTCTTGGCCCTATTTAGAACCCTATTGAAAAGAATCAGCCCTTTTAACGGCGCTATACAATATTGTTTTTTTTTTCATTGTGTGCCGTATTCGTTTAATAGACGTTAGCGACCATATCATCCGCCACGAGGGTTGTTCATTTCCTGAACTACTTTTTGAGATTCTATAGGCATACCCAATTCACGGCTTCCTGATATATTTACCATTAGGTAAACACGATAAGGCGTGAGATATTGCAATTCTTCATATAACATGTCTTGTACATGGAATATTTTAAGTATTTTCTTAGACTTCTTCATACGACTCGTCAATTCATCTATTCTTATAAGTCCACTCAGTTTAAAAATAGCATTATTCTATAGACTGGCATTTTCAGAAGAGATTAAATATTTTTTAATACGTCTCGACACCACAATTTAACGGAAAAAGAAATACTCAGTATTTTCATTCAATGGCCAAGATCATGGCATTATAAAAATCAATAAAAAATATATCGTTTATAGCAAAAATCACAATGCAACGTGTATTTAAATTTTGAATTCTCTGTCCTTATTGGAAATATTGGTTTTAACTTAATTTACTTTCATTCTTCAAAATTGGAACTATTTGTTCCAATTTTGATTATCCAATATTGCAGTGTTTTACTCTTCTTTTAATTATTCTCCTCATTATTATGTGGTCTTTTTCTTCCATATTTGCTCATTATATCGTAATATTTTGAATCAATCAAGTCACCAATTTTCAAAAAGTATCAACAGTCTCTCTATTTATATTATCGATGATTTGTATAACATAATGTTTCATAATTAACGAATATGTCATTATAGGTTATTCAAATCCAAAAGTGTATGTTTCACAGCTAGTAAGCGTTTGTACAACAATCAATTCAGGGGAAAAGGACTTAATTTGTGGAATTAATTTGGAGCCAGAAATTTCGTAACAATGTACAAGAGATATATGCCCAATGATTACAAATACACCGCTTATTTTGGTTGAATTGTTAACTTGTTATTCATTTTTGGCATTCTGGTTTTACACATATGTTCAGATATCGTTCCTCCAGATTTTCTATATAAAAATGTAAAGCGTGACTAAAAAGCTCATAAGACATAAGCTTATTAGCTTTTTCAATATATCACTGACTCATTGATTTGTCAAAGTTAGAAATTAAATACAAAAGCTAAGTCAGCAATTCTATCGAAAAAATTATATATTTTGTCAACAATGAGCTTTCAAAGAAGGAATTAACAATTAAGAGAAACAATTTTGTGGTACTTGACAGATTATCATAATTATCGTCATTAACATCGAGCCATGTCCATATTCGGATATGTAAAGATAACAGATCATCACTTTATTCTACTCTGGCACATATATATCGCTTCTACAACGTCCATAAACCGTGACTGATACAAATTGAAAACTAAAACACTCTCGATATTATATTTTATTGCAATAAAAAACCCCATTCAAGGCATTTGTTTATTTTTGCTATACGGTTACTGTTAGCAAATACTGTTGTTAATTTTTTCAGCAACACCACTGATAATTACATAACGACATCCATCCAAATACGAACGAGTGCCACTGTAATGGGTGTCATATCTGGGTGCGTGCGCATCTCCACAAATGTCAAACGATCTCAGGATAAAGATTGAAGGCTGGATAAAAGTAATGGACCGCTTAAAGACTGTTGAAAAACTTAAAGAAATACTTAAGAGAGATAAACTTAACTTATTGAAGTTGTCATTGAAAGGCCACCGAGATTTATTTTTAACTATTAGGTTCATCGTAGAGGTAATTAAGAAGTAAACTTATAATTAAAGTGACTTAGAATGGTTTCTAAATACTTTTTCCGAGAATGTCGTCATATTCACAATGAAATTTGTGGATTAATTCAAAATTTATACAACCCTGTATTTTATACCAGTATTTATATACAAAATTTTCCTGTTACTGGAATTTTTAACTCATTGCACATGCATATTTATGGTAATTATTTAAAAAAATAACTACAGGTGTCCGTTCAAATAAAAAGCTTTAAGTTACGTTCAAATAATCAGAGCAAAAGTCGGGTAGGCGAGGTCGTGGGATGTTACAGTTTTGTTCAGACTTGGTATTTTTTTTTCTATAACTACCAACCACGTCATTGTTGAGTATTGATGTTTGTTTTGTATTTCTTGAACATTGCTCTTAAATTCATCGTATTTATCTGTCAACGTGTTTTTATACACAATGTTATCTAAATGCAGTAATTATATTTTTCCTTTGACCAATCCGATTTTTAAAAACGATTTGTATAAATTATTACATACATTTTTTTTAAACTGACAACTTTTTTTCATTTTGTTGAGTTAGTTTAAATGATGGCCGACACTTTCAAGGTGTTGCAATCTTCCCTGTCAGTGTGATGTCGAAAAACATTATCAAATATGATAGCGATGCCAAAAACATCATATTTTTTGACATCATCCTGACAATAGGAAAGGTTCCAACGCCTTCGAAACGTCTCCCATCATTTGAATCTTTTCAACACAGCAACTTATCGACAAAACTTTTTAAACGAGTGCTAGATATAAACTATTTCCCCTTTGCCATTAGAGAAAAAGATTTGTGACTACAGACTACTTTCTGATTGGTTGGAAGATATTACCAAATGGCAATAAGCCCGCCAGGTTGAGTTATAAACAACGAAAGGGTAATGCAATACAATACAGAAATAAGTTAACGCTGTGAATATTTTACATACAAATACCGTTTTATTACAGTTCAGAAACATTATAAAAATTTTCGGCACGAATTTGTCAGCTAGTGTTTATATAAAAAACACTAGGAACCATTTTAGGCAACCTAAATTTGAGAAAATAAATTCTCGTTCAGTTCTGTTACCGTTTTTCTAGTTATAGACCTTAAATATAGGTACGAGAATGGAACAGATAAAATATTTTGATAGCGTTGTTTAAACCCACTTTTAATAGTCTTTTTCGGGATAAGCTCTCTTTATTAATATACCGAACAATGGTCGGACTTTGTCAACACATTCTTTTCAAATGGAATGTAAAACCTCTAAATACGGACTCTAAATTATTCGGGAGCCATTCTTGACCACCGTAAAATTCTCCGTCACAAATCTATCGCTACCAGTTATTTCTTAGAACCGTCACTGGGAATCTATACAACTGTTTTATGACCAAGTCATGAATACGGACACGTTGGTGGGTTTAAGGAATAAAAAAATAATGAAATTCTTCTAATTTTTGTAGGATTCAAAGCACATCCGTGACACGTAAAACTCACTTGGGTGATGATTCTCTATTAATATGCGTAACTCAGTCACGTTGTGATGACTGGTAAACTAGTTCTGAGATCTTTGATCACTTTCCGTGATTCCTTAATGAGTGTCATTGGGAACATTTTTGTGTCTGACATCCATTGGAATATTTGAACCAATAAATTTGTATCCATGGGCAACAACTTTACCTACTATCAATGAACGCAATTAAATATATTTTCAATAAAATCTTTACCTACGGAAAAAAGGTTAAAAAATAAAAGCGCTTCTTAGAATCTGGTGATTTTAATGAAATAAGAAACATATTTTTAACTCTATTTTCTTTAAGTCTAGAGACTTTTTAAATGAAAATTCAATTAACTACAAAATATTTTACTTAATTTTTCTGACAGATAAAACTTCCATAAATTTGATATTTTATCTTAATCGTTAATATTTGTGAAGTAAAGCCAATAATCTACCTGTTAAAGAGATTAATTGTTTTTTTTTCTCGTAAACCGATGTTTTTTTGTTCAACTTTCTATAAAAACCCTTCTTAATGATAAGATAATATTCTAAACTAAGAATATATATGACAGCGATTTTTTAAACAAATGTACAAAGTTTCATAACAATATTTAAAATATTTACTTAGATATAGGAATTTTAGTAAACTCTTCACAAAAATCAGAATGCCTCAAAAACAAGCCGGACACTGGGAGGCTAAATATTTTAAAAGACTTGTGTTTCCCAAAATAATTTACTTTCTAGAAAGTGCACATATATTACATAATTTAAAAAAAGTTAAATTAAAATTTAGTAAAATAAATATTTTTTGTACGAATCCTAACATTTTTAGCTGGTAATAAATTCTGGTAATTACGTTTTCAACTGCCATACCATGTATAAACAACAAGTTCGTATAAACGTTTTCAATTGCCATGTCATGTATAAACGTTTCATACGTTTCATACGTTCATACGTTTTCAACTGCCATGTCATGTATAAACGTTTCATACATTCATACGTTTTCAACTGCCATGTCATGTATAAACAACATTCGTCAGACTATTGAGACCAGTTGTTCTACATATTTTGTAGATTCCAAGGCTTTTATGACATTTTAGATAAGTCGAATTGCTGGTTATAACGCCCTGAAAGGATTTTTAAAAGTTGTTCCCTCTGGATTATAACTAAAAATTGTATTATATTGTATATTATATTAACATGGGCTGAAATACGGCTTATTTCCAATTTCGAAATATAAATTGATTCATCTAATGCCATACATTTAAAACCTTATCTAAGGTGTATTAAGTAATGTAAGATTTAATCCAACATTTAAATATAAATTTAATAGAATATTTTATGATTAACTCATTTCAGTCTCATTTGTGTGATTGGTTGGTGTCAAATGAATATTAGCAGCAAGCAATATGATGAGTGAATACTGCGTTATACGATGTTTTTACGGCTTGGAGCATTTCAAGAGAAGCAAAGTTACATAGTTATTCATAATGGAGTCTTGATCCAAAAATTAGAATATCCAGTCGTAACTTGGACGTGGCAATGTGATGATGTAAGTTACATGGGGTGAAATTACGAGCGTTGCGTATAATTTGGGAAAGAATAATATACGACACAATAAGGAATGAGGATATTATTGTAGAAATAATGCGAATTAAAAGACGATGAAGTGCTTAAGATAAAAAAAGAAGCATTGAGATAGTTTAGCAGCTTAGAAAAAATTAATGGTGAAATATTTACAAAAATAATTTATATAAGCAGTCAAGAAGGTAAAAGTTTGTTAAAACCTATAAAAATGTAGTACGACCAAATAAAACCAATTTTTAAAGGAAGAGCTGTGAAAAGTCTTTATAAAAGAAGAGTGTTCATGACGAGGACAAAACAATTAACGATAACTTTGAGAGAAATATCTTCCTCAGAATATATGTTCCAATTTATAAGAATGGCGCACGGAGACAAAGGTAATAACGAAAAGCTCAATACATTGCATGGCGAGGCTAGGTGTAGTAAAATTTATGAAATTTGTTAGACTGCGTTGGCTTGAATACCGCATACGAGAAACTACCATGCAAGGAAGGTTTTTCTAGCGGCCTGATCAGGTCTGGGAGAGAATGATAGATAACTGCTGTGAACTAAGTATTACTAAATGAAAAAGCAATGCTACTGAGATATAGGTGGCAGACAAATCAGAAGGCAGCTAAAACCTATCCTGCGTTGTAGGGCTGATTATGATGATGTATGACGAGATGTTTGAACGTGATATAACATAAGTATGTAGGCCACGATAGAGTAATAAGATCTATTCTCTCTACTTACTCAAAAAGGGATATGGCATGATGGTGATGATGATTATGATATTTTCATTTGTAGCGAATCAAATACAACAAGTTTCCGAATTATTCAAACTTAATTTACAAATCTTTCTAAATGTTTCGATAGATAAATATTTTCAGTGGACTACGGAGATAAAGTCGTAAAAAGCTTTGAAATTAATGACGATCAATCAAAACGTCGGTGCTGAGGTTCATTAGGACTTCAATAAATTAATCAACTCATTTTGGAACCAATTAATTCCTAAGTGTTGACAAGGGAAATTAAGAACCTTCGTGCATTTCCAAACAGACTCACTTTTTGCTTGTTTAAATGGAAACGTCGAAGATGGTAAAAAATATATCTTTGAGAATAATTAAAATGTCACGGTCATTTTCGGCCATTGAAATTCAATCAGTTGTAACTAAACATAAACATTTATTTCGTGATTGATTTAGAAGTCAGACCTTTTGTCGTGAGATATAACTTTAAATTTATTTTCAATATTTAAATTATTCGGTGATTTAGTTTTTTTTCCATGTTCAAAAAATTTGTTTGTTCCATTGTGTATTATTGAAAAAAAAACGAAGTCTTAAAGTTCTTAGCTTTCCTTTGATTTTCATTCAATTATCGATAAAAACCATATCGTTGAAATTGACTGCTAGTCTCGTTTAACCCATTATGTTTGAAAACTAAAACTTAGTAAGTTCATAAGAAATATTGTAAAAATTATATTCTTATTTTAATTCGCCCATTTTTTTATTATTTTAGGCATTTAATTCAAAATATTCGAGAAATACTTTTACATATGAATTTTTGGTCAAGGTAACAAAACAATCCTTTTTATAATGGCTGTTTTATTGTAACTACATATATATAATCGCTGTTTTATTATATTCTAACTCTCTTTTACACCTTCGTTGTACAAAGTATCGTATTAGCCCGACTATAAGGCGAGGTTTTTTATTTAAAAAGATGACACGTAAATAGGGGAGTAGCTTTATATTCAAGTGTTATTTTTCATAATATTATACGAGTAATGGTGAGGGAAATGTTTTTTTCTCCAAAAAGCCGATTAAAAAATAAGGATAGCTTTATAATCAGGGTCGCCTTATAGTCGGGCCAATACGGTACAATCTGAAGAGTTGCCACGTGGGAATCTTTTCCAAACAACCGGAAAAATATTAAAGAGTCCTTAAAAGAAAAATTGACTGAAACTATTTTTAAGAAAAAAAAAGAGGCTACCAACGAGAATCTGACCTGCAACAGATATCATACCAACTAGTTCATGGAATGAATAATACACATTTTTAAAAACATGTAAAACTCTCATTTGTCGTGATTTTTGTAAATACATAATATCTTGATAGTTTTCAACGAAGAAATTCAAAGACTCATGTTGTAAAATCACATAAAAAATTAATATCTATGAAGAATAGAGTGAAAGAAATCTGGAACGTGTGTGTAAACCTAGTCACAAGCTCGTATAATTTTCATTAAGTTTCAATGGGTCTCGTACATGTGACCAAATATAATACTATCGAATTTGAATCGTTAATATATATTTAAAATTTTCTTACGAAAGTCTCCCTCTAGATATTTAGATCTTAAATCTATTTCGTAGCAAAAATAATTCTTACAATGTAGAGCACCAGTTGTATGTTGACTTTTTAAACTGCCTTCTCTTTTATATGATGTCGTGTGAAGATCTAATGTGCTGTAACGTATGAGATTCTGTTACTGTCCATCGAATCCACGTGGTCGCGTCAGTACAGCTTTATCTATCTGCTTCATCGTCATAAGTGTTGCAGGTATGTCAAATATTAGAGCTTCAAACTTTTCTTCAAAGATTATATTTTACGCAAGTGTTTGGTTGAAACGGCCTAAAGGGTTGCGTATTTTTTTTTTCTAAATTTTTCATTTTTTTATAATATTCTATAAAAGAACACTTTAAGCTCAATGCGTCCAGTCTTCATGTTGTGCTATCCATACGATTTACATTCTTATTATTTTTTTCCAAAGGATAGCATAAGGGGTTCATGCTATCAAAATTTGAGAAAAAAAATAATATTCCTTTAAATATGAACCGAAATTGTGTTCAAATGGATGTAAAAATATGTTTTTAGTACTGAATATATAAATCATATATATTTAAAGAGAGGAATATTTCACGAGAGTTATATTCCAAAATATTCGGATAACAAATACATCTCGTTATCTTTTGTATGATTTCATCTCGAATTTGATGTCATGTTATGTTTAAATTGGTAAAATATATGACTCCTTTCACAGAAGCTGAAGCATACAGAATTCCAATTGTAATGAAGCACAAAGAATCTCCAGTCATTGACGCCAGCTGCGAAGAGAAATGATAAGGAGTCGTGTTAGAATAATTAAGTATTCAATGTAATATTTGTTTTTCTAAATACTTGCAAGGGATTTTTTTCTAAATAGGATATGAAAAGTACGCATTTCTTAACTTTATTTGAATTTTTATTTATAAAACTATTGAAAATTATATCTTGAATCTTAAAATATATATTTTGTTCGATTTGTTGTGTTATGTTAATTGGTTTAAAATAAAATGAAATAAATTAAACACTATTTTTCTTTGTATACATCATTTTTTTAATAACTAAGCTCACTGCCGGTCTCAAAGACTTATGTCTTCTTTATCAGATGATGAGGAGTTCTTCATCATCTGAAGTGGAATACTCTATAAATAAAACAGTTATGAATAAAACAAATTGTGAAGGAAATAAAACATCTTCCAATAACAATTCAAAACTAAGGATAAAAATAATCTGAAATTGAACTTTTTTTTAAATAAATCTTGAACGATTTTTTTTTAATCTGAAATAAAATAAACATTTATTTAACAAACTGAATACTTAAAACAAAAACGTGACTTAACTAAGATGTGTTTAGATTAATAAAACGAAATTGACAAATTGTTGCGACAAAATGAATCACGTCTGAGGGTTTAAGCCAAGAGATATGATGATCTTCCACACCGTTTCATAAATCATCATATTTCGTGACATATGATTTTTAAGAGGATATCTTTAAAAGTATCAAAGTGACGCAATTCTTAGCATGTCAAACGTCCGCCTATAATCATTTGTTAAAATTTTAAAAGTGACGACAAACAATTTGTTGTCTTGTCTTCAAAGACATCGGGGGGGGATGTAAGTAAAAAAGATAAAAATCGTAGCTGGTAAATTATTGTTTCCTTGAATTCTCAACCACTTCACATTTGGCAACTGGATGAAAATTTTCGTATATAAATTGTGTACTAAAGTCATATTTTTTAAAGCAGTATTTTTTTTAAAAGGTATTTTTTTTTTCAAATTAACCGGTAATAACAATTATATTTAAGATTTAAATAAAGCAAAATTTACACACGAAAAACAAGATACTATACTAATTGTTGGATTAAATATTTTTTTGAATAAATTTAACGTTTGAGGATGATTATAAAATTTTTGTGACGTACTGTATCTGTTGCGATTTTTCAATAGGTCACTTGCAATTATATATAGTTGTAAAACTATGTCAGTAGTTTGTTGAATTAGGCAGGATTTTACAATATTTATAAATATACGAGTATATTCATTAAGCATCCGTAAAAAGTTTGACGCTTGTATTCGTATAAAATAAAAAATCTTTTGTGGACATAATAATTGAATAAGAAAAATTAAAAAAAAGTAACGCAGAACCATCAATCCTTGGTTGAAGAAATAACGGAGGTGGTATGATTGTTCAGATCTGCTACATCAAGGGTCAAGATAGTCATGATGATCGCCAGCCTCCGAAGAGGAGAGGAACTTTGAACAGGAAGAATCCTTCGATAAAGTGTTTAATATTGTTATTATTGGAGAGATAACGAATATATCTATTATCTAACGTTTATTTCTCCTGTGAATTTTAAATTGACATAAAAAATAAGTAATTTTAACTCAAATAAAGAAAACGGAAAGTCATTTTTAACGTCTTAATTTAATTTATGTTCATATAAATTCTTTGATATTATGATGTACTCGTAGTTGGTATTACTCCTTTTTTAGCTAAATTATTTAATACTCAAATGTGAATAAATTACTTAAAAAAGCTTATAATTAATAACAAACCTTTTTCACTAAACAGTTGGAGAATGCTTTTATAAACTTTTAAAAAAGGTGTTTGCCCTCTATAGTAAATTGGAAGGTAAGATTACAATATACTCGTAGCCAAAAACAATAAAATAAAATAAAATTGAAAGTGAACATATATTTTTACATAAGAGTATTAAAGCTCCTATTCTCTGTCCCCGGTGTCAGTTACGATGATATAATATTTTGTTACGTATTTCGAAGAATACATTTTTTTACAAAAGCTCAGTACATATCAACATTTTTTTAATGATGAATGATGTATACAAATGTCTTTTTGTTTAATTAAAATTTTCAAGTTTCCTGATTTTCTATTCATTAGAAATATTAAATAACAACTTTACTAACACGCAATAAACTTTTCGATAAAAATGTTAAAAGCAAATATTTTTGTTTAATTAAAGTTAAATGCGGTGTTCTTTGCCATTTGAAAATTTTGTTACATTAATTTATATTGTCAGAAATATATAGATAATATTCCGCTCCTTAACATACAACATGTCGAACAAACATGTATACATTAGCACTCATTTCCATATAGCTGCCGATTAATTAAAAAATAACGTTGTTGAAGCGATGCTTCTGTGGGCTGATATGTTGGATAATTAGTTGGGTGTAGGTGACAAATGTGACTAGTTCTAATGAAACTTCACTGTTTAGACCATTCAGGTTTATCAACCTCCTACATCACTCGTACAAAAGACGACAAGCCTTTGTAAGAATGCCAATAATATAATATTTTTTGAGAAGATTTTTCCTTTTCTGTACATATTGTTTTTTGTCTTCATATTTTTGACATGTCATCAATTTCAGACTATAGAGGTAATATAATATATACAATGTGCTTAACGATCGGATAATTTCAAGAAAAACAAAGCTGGGAGATTAATCTATGATACACAAGCAATATTTAGACGAGGCAAAAAAGCAATAAAAATTAAATAAACATAAAACAGTAGGAATAAGAATGTTCAAAGAATATGTAAAATAATGTGTGATGAATAAATAAGACAGGAGGATATTAAAAATAATACAGATTAAAAGAAAATGTGTTGAAAATGGAAAAACAGTTTATAGACACTAATTTGTTTAGTCCTACACGGTTTATTCCACTTTGGCATCCGGTTTTGTTTGTGCTATCCTGATGATGAGGTGAAAACCTTGAAAGCGGTAGAGTTATACCGTTAAATCTTATTTTACTTATCCCAAACCATAATCTAACACTATTCAAAGGATCCTTTTTATCAGTCAGCAAATGCTGGAATGAGTAGCCCCAGGCCTTGAAGGAGCGGGTGAATAGTTGTACCTTCAGAGATGCTCTAAAGTGTTATGTATCTCCTGGGTGGTTTGTGGATTTCTCAGTGGTTAATGGGTCTCTTATTTGCTTTTTTTTTTCTTTTTCTTTCTTTTCTCTCTTTTCGCTGGTAGTGAATCGGGGATTGTACGTACGTGTTTGTGCGTTATCTTCTCATTCATTCTTTTAAAACTGCCTAACTATTTTAATGTAGTTTCAACTATTTCATTTCCCATTTTGTAAAATTTGGACTCCTTTGAGGCTTTTCTTTTTTTCGTTCTTGTTGACAGTTAACCTGAGGTGATATATGTGGGTTTACTTTTTATTTTGTTTTCTGCCATACATTTTTGTTTTTTTATTTATTCTTTAATCTAGATATGCGGGGGGATTGTGGGATGGAAGCCCCTCGATGCCCTTGAGGTCGGGCTCGCCCTACATTGGTGGGATGTATCTCGGCCGGGGGAATATTTGTAGGATGAGCTCGAACCTTTTAATGTATTCTCTCTTGAATGTATTTTTTTGTCATCTGTTTATTTTCTGTATTTTATTTTATCTTCTAGTTCTACGTGTTCAAGGGTGTGGGCTGAAAAACATCTGGTGTCCCCGTGACTGGGCTCGCCCTATATTGGTGGGGTGTATCCTGGCCGGGGGATGTTATTAGATGAGCCCAGACCTTTTGATAGCTTCTGTTTTTTAATGTATTCTCTTTTTAATGTGTTCTTGAAATGTGTCTAAATGTATTATGTACATACTATCTTGCTATCAATAAACCTGTATTTATTTAAATAAAGTGGAATAAACAGTGATTGACTAAACAAATTACAATGTCTATAAACTTCCACAGTGTTAATGCCTTAACTAAAAATAATAAAATATAGTATTTCTTCGATAAATAAACGTAAATATAGTATTACTTCGAACATGTAAAAATTGGAATAAACGGTACATGACCAAATAAATTAAAATCTGAAAGAGGGAAAAGTGAATCGTCTACATTATAGGAGAGTATCTACGACGAGGTGTTTGGACATGATAGAAGCGAAAGATAAATATCACGATATAATACGAAAAATGGAGATCTGTTGTCCTTGGCTGTACTCTCATATTGGTTAATCTGCTATTTAGACATGTTTTCAGACGACGACGAGGGAAAAGAGATATTTAACAACAAGTTGCAATATGAAACAAAGTAATTAGGGGACCAAAATACTGTATTCAAATCAAGTAATATCAAGATCACAACAGCGTATATGATAAGTACCAAAATTGACACATAAGAGTGAAACGTGGACGTGGAAAAATAATGAAACGAACCGAGAAAATACGGTGAAAATATACGCAATAAGAAGAATCAGGGGTGTATAACAAAATAAAAATAGATTTATGAATAATGAATGTGGGCTTAAAACTGATGTGTTAAGCAGGTTGATAAAAGATACGTTGAGGAGATGAATGTCAAAAGATTGACTAAACATAAAAACAAAAAACAAGCTTTAGTTGTGGTAAAAAAGGGGGAGAAAATTATGTTTAGATCAAGTGAATGAAATTTTGAAAGGAGAAAAAGAAACAGAAAGGGCTTTTTAAGAAGATGTATGGATGTGGAGAAGTTGAAAGTAGTTGGTCATCATATTAAAGACAAACAATCGTACCATAATTACTATATATATTTTTTTTTTCAGGTACCCTCGGGTGGAAGTCAAGCATCTTACTAACGACCATGGAGGTCATCAAATACTTGACATTGAGAACCTATCAGACAAAAATAAAAAGTTGACATTGAAACCTCTTTATTTATATGGATTGTTTTTTAACTTTATAAAAAAATGGGAATTTCTACCAACCAACCAGAAACAAGTTAAAAGTTCTTATGCCAAACAGGCTGAGGTTCTGTTTCGGGTTCAATCAGAAATATACTTAGAATACTTATAATATAAATCAAGCATTCTATCAACTGGTGCCAAGGCTCAAAAGATTGGCTGTGGTCTAATTATTAGCATTCACGCTAAGCATACGGGCATTCCAGGTTCGATTACTGGCAGATTCAATTTAGGACTTGTTATATATACTCTTAGACCGGTTTATATCTTAATTTACATTTTCTGTACCGTATATGCTGCAAACCATAAATTCTTATATGACAATTAAAAAACAATACAAAATTTGCGCTTTATAAAACTCTGCTTAATGAAAGACTGCAACAGTCAATCGTCTTGAAACATTGATCTCCTTGCTATTGAAACTTTGGGTTTGATCTGTTGAGGGTATGTGCTTGCGAAAATGCAACATTTTGTACACAATAAAATAATACACGCACAGGCGTGTTCAGTCCACAAGATGCCTGACAACCATAATCGATCACAAGGAATACCTTATCATATCGTAGAATGATTTTCAGGAGCAATCAACAGTGTTTCATCTTTCTTACTACTGTTAGTCATGTTACCATCCTCAGTTATTATTTACTCTTGGATTTAGCATTATTCTTTATTGAATTCTTATCCTGATTGAATTATTAATTTTTTTTCTAAAATATGTTCTTACGGAAAATCGAAATTCAATAAATTGAAAATAAGATCAAATACTGTCTTGCTGGAAGAAATTGTTTCGGAACAATAAATCCTCGAGACGCCAGAGCAAATTTATTGTATAACATGATAAATTCGACTAATTTTAACCTCCATTTATGGTATGAGATCAGAGTTAAACACGACCCATCAGTTACTCTGTAACCAGAGTTCAAATGTCAAGGTTGACAGATCAGTCTGGAACCGATCGCTCTCAGACACAAAAGTGGTCCATTTTTCATCTTGTCTCTTGGTCATGCCACAGTCTGATTTCCATTCTGTCCCACATCTAAGAGAAGCAGTCGTGGTCGATTAAGTGGATCCCGTATCGTAGACACGAAATTGTTTGACTTAAATATGCGCATGTGTTTATTATATTGTTTAATAATAAATTTTTGAGACTTTATTAAAAATAATATATTTTATTTGTAATTTTTAAAAAAATATTAGTGATACACGTAGGCTGATGTGTCAGTAAGATGATAAAAGCACTCTGATATGGTTTGTGCACGTGGAACGAATGAATGATAAAGACTAATAAAAAAGTGCATATGTGAGTGAAAGGCGTGGTAGAGGATGACCGACAAAGCGGGGCTGGATCAAGTAATGATATTTCGAAAAAAATAAAAATTCGTCCTGTTGTACGAGTAGAGCGAAATATGTGTACTCGTAGTAGAAAGAAAAATATCAAGATAAGTAAGACTGATGCTCTGTTTTCCCTGCCTACCCCAGCAAGGAAATGACATGATGGTAATTATGTATGTACTTTTTAAATATAATTTATAATAAGAAACAACACATATGAACGTTTAATAATGCATGATTGGGACATTTTTTTTAGTACGCAAAATACAGTTTTAAAATACATACATAAGAAAAACATAATAATGTGATACATGGAATTTTAATTCGATGTAATATGTTCAGAATTCAACAAACTAGGCAATTACCTGCGTTTATTGAATATATTAACATCCATGTTTTTCATTTCAAAAGATTCGGTCCAGATTACATCACATTTCTAAGCATTATTTCTGTAAAATAATTTAATAACTTAATTTTTGACACCAGGATTCTCCTTCTTCTCCATCACAGGGTTAATGCTGAGCGTCATAGTCCTCTGCTATGTCTCGAACTCAGCTCACCATCTGTCTCGTCCCTCCCGATCCTGAGCAATATTGAATACAGCGCTGAAAGAGGATCGTAGGATACCTCTTGACTGCTCTCAACTGTCTCCGTGATCACCAGATTCTCCAGATTTTTATCACTCTTTCTAGTAACATACTTAAACTACGTTAGGATTTTAATTTTTTTTTAAGATACATAGATACGTTGGTACGTCTTGTACTCTATGGGATACGAAACCTTCGCCTTTATCACCATATCTCGAAGACATCTATCATGTTTTTTCCCTTCAGTCGAATCGTTTCCACTCCATATATAGTTGTGCTATGGATAATACTAAAGACTACTAACAGCCACTTTCATTTGTATAGTGATAAAAAAAATATATAAAAAACGAATACTCGTATGTTAGAGAGTTATGAATTTTCCTTGAAAAGTAAATATTATATTCTACGTCATACGTTTCTTAGTATAAATTTTCATTTCACTTTTGAATTTACCTAAAGACTTTCTACCTTTAGAATATGGGGTTTTATCGATTATTAATGATACTTTATACAAATGATAGCCTTTATCTAAGATATAACATAGGTAGGCTGATTTTAGCTGTGTATGCATCCTATAATATTTGGTCACCAAATTAAATATAAAATACTACGATTTTCATATCATAATGGGAAATCCACGAAACATTTACTCGATATTTGTGAAACAGTGAAGTGCTAGTATGTATGTGGGTAAGGGACAAAATATATCATGTTTAACAAAACACGCGACAAAAAATAATTTAATCTTGTATAAAAAAAAATTGCCTTGCATTACAAGATCAAGTAACCTTTCCCTTCCTGTGCTAAAAAAAATCGCACGTTATGGTGCTGCGTATTCAATACACATGTAAAAATGAGCGATTTAAAATCGGAAAAATAAGAATATTTATAGCCAATCGCTTAAATTAAATAAATTTGAAGTCAACCACCTCAAACGAAAGCCCGCGAGCTACTGAAGCGAGTGAACTGAGATTCTATGTCTTGCGTTTTTATATACCGAAGTAGAGTGAGAGTAAGACGTGAATAGTGTCGCTTCCTCACCCATAGCGGTTTTGAATTAATATACCTACGTCACACACTGGCAACATATTTGATTGTATTGGTGAATTTATTCCCGATTTTCACAAAATATCTCTGATGTGGTCGATAAGTGCTAATCATTATTAATATTATTTTTTCATTCAATGCGTAAATATATTACGGAGGAATACCTAAAATCTGAACCCAGTATTTATTATATTTATAGAGATATTAAAGTTTTTAGAAGCAATGTGTACTAGTTACACATCACAGGGAAGGAAGGGTTAAGATCCCAAAATTACAATAATTTATCCTAAGAAAGATCAAATAAAGACATCATTAACATTAACTGATCCAGTAATTTACTAATTATAGCCATTAACATATAACGCCCGATGCGCAAGTGCGCACAACACACGCGTGCAATATCCACTCTCCAATAATTTATAGCCACAAATTTATGGATAGAAAGCCAAAATTTATTGAGCTAGCCGCACTGAACGTCGTTCCAATATGCACCGTATAGTGTATTTAGTATTAATTTGTTTATGGCTATTAACTATTGTACATAAACAACAGTAATAGAGCCTAGGGTGAGAATACTTTGTATTTTAATAATGTGATTTTGTTTTAAATTACGTATTGGAAAAAAAAAGTAGGGCTTATAAAAATATTTTAAAAATTACAATTAACTCATAACAGGAAGAATGGAATTGTATAAAACAAGTAGTTTGTCATTATACGCTGTGAAGCAAACTAAAAAAATAGGTAGACAAAAAAAAAATAACTTAAAAATTATTTTTTTGGATATGACATATTGCCCTGTTTATTTGAGATGGTAAATAATTCAAATACTTTCCAAGGCAGTGTTAAGAAAACATTCTGAAATGTCACATTTTGAAAATGTTGACTGAAAAATGTTTGCCATATTTAAAAGCAACTGAATATGGTAATATGTGTATATCAGAAAAACCTTTTGAACTAGTGTGCAATAGCCGTGAAAATATTCTACCATTAAATATTTTAGAAATCTTACGAGATAATTTCGAAAATATGCCATTTTATATTCGAAAGGAATAAAATTATTTAATTTTAATGAAGTATACAACGATAGCGCAAAGACTTTCATAAAAAATTTTTTTTTTTAAAAGACCAATTTTTATTTTTTATCTTGATTACTGTTATACATTTTAAATTAGTTATTTCCCGGCATACATACGATGGCAACAGTCATTGTTTTTAAATTATTTTTTTGTATTACTTTTACATTTTGTAAGGTGAAAATTTAGTCTAAATATAAACAAGATAAAAAGTTCCTAAATGTAACATTTGATTTATTTTTTAAAAACATTTTTTTCCTAATTTCTTTTCGATTTTCGAGTTTAAATACGAGGAAGAACCATATAATCCCTGACTGAAAAATCAAAGTAGAGTTCATTTCAATATTTGCTTTATTCGATGTTATGTTATTATTTAATTGCTTGTTCCTAAAGTTTTAATTGATAATGTATTTCAATATTTTTGACATCAAAAACTGAATTATCTCGAAACTTGTTCATTTCTGCCTTTTTGCTTCAACAAAATTCGTAAATTTTTATACCCTCCAACGAAATTTTTATACCCCCCAACGAATTTTTATACCCTCCAACCTTTTTGCTTAACAAAAATTCGTTAAATGTTATACCCTCCAACGAATTTAAAAATTCTTGATGTATGATTTTTTGGCTTAGTTTGAAAACACTTGAATTATTTCGTATTCGATAGTAACTTTATGATAGCTGAAAAACGTCATCTTTTCTTCTAAGGAACTATATGAAGACAAATTCATAAAATAATACAAAATGGTGCTTTAGAAGGAACTAACATATTTTGTTTTTTGGAAATCACAGAAAATTTATTAAATTTAAAACTTAATTTGATCATCTCATAAGAAACATTTTTTTTATAATCAACTCTTAAATATTGCCATATTGGTCCTCTTACAAAAAGTCTCAAGTGTCGCGAACGGATTAATTTCAAACATTGTCTGTTTTTATTCAAGTTTTTAAATGGCGTATCTCCATTGTATCTTTTTAATCTGTTTCTAAGGGATGTTCCTTTGGAGGGAAGAAGATCTCTTAATTTAATTTCTTCTACATCTAAGAAAATGGTTTTTCCAAATCAATCCAATAGTGCGAGGTATTATTATAATATATATTTTTCGTCACTAGTACTCTGGATCGAAGTGGTCTTCCTCCGAGTGTTAGAAATATGAGTGGCGTGTGTAGCTTTAGAAAGTACTTAAAACTGGTTGTCTTATAAAAATGTATGAATGGGTTCGAATCTTGAGTTAGAGTGCCCTTGAGAATAGTTTGCTCTCTAAACGGCGCTATATAAATTGTCCTTTATTATTATTAAATTAGAACTAGTCTAAAAGTAAAAATTAAGAAAAACTACTAGTTTGCTTATCTTAAATAACAACAAAACGGCAAAACGTTTACTTGCAGTAGGCATCGAAAATTCCTTTTTCGTGAATCATTCCAATAATAAATATTTGACATATGGTATCCCTAATATAGTTCGGCTTATATTGCTTCAGATTAAATGGTAATATAGTGGATAAATTTCACGTTGTTTTACCAAAAGGCAAATAATATTGGGACCGTAAAAATATTTCATCATTTGAAATGAATATGAGTAAACACAGCTTTAAATTGCATCCAACAATACTTAAATTTTATTTCATTCGGATTTGGTCATTTTCATATGATAATAAGCTTTTAAACAAGGACAAGTTTGATGATGAAATGATAACATTGCGAATTGTGTTTTATTTTTAATCAATTTACAAATAATAATACGGACTATTATAAGTTGATATAATTTTACAATATAGTAGTAATATAGGTTGATACACGTGTATGAGTGGTAATGAAGGTTGATACACGTGTATAGGATAGTGACAAAAGACTGACAAAGCAAATTTACAATGCAAGCATAAATGCTACTTGTATTAGATGATGGCTGAGATAAGTATGGTTGGACCAAACGAATGATTTTTTTAGAAAAAAGGAACGTTATGGAGTAAAATTAACGGAAGATTACATTATAAGCTTTCGAAAAATTTTGAATCATACATTACATTAGACAAAAATCGCACTCCTTATTTCGACATGGTAGTATTTTTGTAATCACCGAGTATTTTAACTACAATACAAACGTGCGCTCTGCGCAAACCAGTCGTGTGGCATTCTAAAACCAATACCACTACATAAGTTGTGTAATACAGAGAGTGTTACTTACACTATTGCAACATTACTCTTCGGGCTGAATAATCTATAGTAAGTTTAATACTTGATACGGATAAATGACGACAAATTACTTTACAAAACTACGATGCAAACTTGGGTGGTAGTTGTCGTAATGAATGATAAAAAAAGGATGGTTGGATTAAGTAAATGTAATCTCGAAATCATGTAAGGAGTAAAATTGAAACAGTTTGTAATCATGTATGCACGTGTAAGAGGAATAATAAATATGTCGTAAAACAAAGGCACGATCTCCGTATTGTAATAAAAATATGGTTTGCCACTTTTTAATTTTTACATTTTCCGCTAGGGAAATGATAAAAAATTTATTTATGCATTTCTGGTTAGTAAGGAATAATCTGTAAATAAAGTTATCGGATTGTATTTATTGCTATGCAAGTTACTATGCAAAAAATTTAACAATTAACACGTTATTTTAGTATGTTTAATAAATAATATTGGTATTTATGAATTTTCCAAAGATGAATTTTTTTACCTGAAGGTGTAGGTTCGATATAAGACATTCACTAAATTTAAATCATTTCAGTATGTTTTTAATATACAGGCGTTTTTAAATATTTTTGGTTTTTTGGAATATAATATCAATACAATATATTACACTTATGCTTACTTCAACTCTTTGTTGGGGCAGGTATATAGAACAGTCCATCAGACTTTTAGATCGCGATACACATTTATATACATTCTAGCTATTTCTCTAAATGAGCTCCCGATATTTGTTTTTTTTAAACTATCAAATTCAATATTCAAGTATCTAAAGCGGAATGTATTAATAACACGTATTGGAAGACCTATAACGGTTTCTTTATAGTTCATCTTCCTTGATATGTTTTCTGCATTTTTTTTTTATAAGTTTTTATGAACATATGCAGATGCTGCGAAGTACCCAATTTAATGGCGGCTGACATCTTACTTATCCTTAAAATCAACATTTTTGTTCTTTAATATTTTTAATCTATCAATAAAAGCGTGTTCAATTCCCAAGTTAGAGAGTCCTTGAGGAGATTTCGCTCTCTAAACGGTTATATATCAATTGCAATGTTTTATTGTATTACACTTTCGGTTAATCAGTACAGTTTTGCAGCTTTATTGTCACGTAACAAAATACGTAAAACGGTCTCAAATGAAAACCTGACTCCAACTTTTTTCTAAACAAATTGACTTTTAACGCGGACCAAACCCTTAACCCCCGAGTCGCAAGGGGGTCGTCTTACCAATTAGACGATGAAGGTTATATTTTCTATTGCAACACACATTATTTCGTTTCTTCCACATCTACTCGTATATACTCGTAGTTCTAACATCTCCCATAAAGTTCTTACAATTTTTCTGAGAGCAAAAAATTTAAAACAATTATTAAATTCAATGTTCAAGTAGGTTAGTTTTTAGTTTTCAGGACCAGAAAATAGAACAGTATGGTTTTGACAATCAGTTAAATTGTATAACAAAACATTAAAGTGTATTGTGTAAGATTGTTACAAAATAAACAAGTAATTTCAGGGAAAGGAAATGACATCATACGTTCCGCGATTCAGTTAAATAACTAACAATCATCCTATATAACATAGTCAACCCTTTAGTGTCGACAACCATGAAATTGTTACACATATGTTGTTTTTTTTTTCAAAATGAAAGTTATGACTATCGCATTTTATGTATTTTAATATTAATGCGAATTTCGGACTTCCTTGTAACATTTATATTTTACTTAATTTTATATTTTAATTTTATTGATTTATTTAGATTATGGTCCTCTTTCCCTTAATGAAGTTGGTACTACCGATGTTCTCTTTACAGTGTAGTTGCATTTGATCACTGTATTGCTTGTACGTGGCCATATCAAGCTGTCTGGTATCGTAACATGTTTTCTTATTGTTATAAAAAAGGGTATCGATCTGGTTTTCATTTAAAGTCTCATTGATGTATTTCTGGTTGGTTGCAATATATCACTATTTGACAAAAAACCTGCAAAATTTACGGCATACGACCAAGGTTTAATGAAGAAAATAAACATTCCAGGAATCTTCGACGAGGTTTCTTGCTGTAGTTGTACCTAAAAAATAATGTGATTAATTCATAAAATAATATAAGTTAGCAATGCCCCTTCTAATCCGGCTCCAAAATTTATAAAATAATATTTTTTTATATTAAAAATGTAAAAAAAATATTTCAAAATAAGTAAGGTAATTTATTTAAAAATATTTCAATTATTTTAAAACTTCAATTTGTTTCTGATAAAATAATGAAATGGAGCAAAGTTCTTCCGTATTTATTTAGATTTTTTTTTAATATTCGTTTAGAAAAACTAAATACAGAAGCAATGCCTTATGATAAGTTATTTTACTGACCAATACCATAATTATTGTAATATATCTAAATCAAAATATTCCACAGTTAATTTGATTAAATAGTTTTTAAATTATATACATTCATTTATTATTTTGTTATTTAACACTTTCGTGCAAATACGGTGAGGTGGCGCATCATTCATTTGTACTCTCACCTGAACATATGTTTTTTTTTTTATAATTTATTTGACTCTAAAATGATTGAAGTGTGTGTTGAAAGGGTACAAGGCAAGAGCATTAACAGTGCAGGAAGAGAAGACGAAGGTCTGCGGCAGCGAAAGCGGCCAGTACAAATTGCCAATTTTACTTAAGCCTAATTGCGTTCCTTCCATTTCTGCTATTTCAATTACCTCGGATATTATTAGCGAGAGCGTGGACCATGGATGCTACGAGTAATAACTGTATTTATTATCTCAGAATAATTCCACTTTCAGTTTGTTTTCTTGTTTACGTTTGGCAAATGTCTTTTCAAAATACCTTTCTAAAATTATTTATTTTTCTCTGTGTAAGAAAACTACAACAAAATGCATTTTCCTGTTATTTTGTTAATGTCGTTGGTATCCTAATTGCAAAAAATGTAATTTGTTTTATTTTCAAATAGATTATCTTTGTAGATTAATCAAAAAAAAAACTTAAAGATAACAGCAAGATTCAACACATAATCATACAATACTAAAATTAAATACTTGAAAATAATTGTAAGAAAAACAAGGTGATCACTAAAAATTTAAAATAATCAGATAAAGCTGTTTCAGACCCTTTCAAAAATAAAGAAAAAACCTCTAATATCTAACCAAAAATAATACCCAGATTTTCCTTAGTCTCTAATGATATCAGCTCTATATGCTTTAAGCCTAGAAAGAGGTCACTATGCTGGCATTAGATAATCAGCAACCAGCTGATCTTGCTCCAAGCCGGGATATATGGGTAGATCATCATGTACGACATACGTTTCGATATATGTATTGTAATATTATTACAATACAATAGGTTATTTGTATCTATTGGGTGTTAACATAACTGATCTTGCTGCAAGCCGGGATATATGGGTAGATCATCATGTACGACATACGTTTCGATATATGTATTGTAATATTATTACAATACAATAGGTTATTTGTATCTATTGGGTGTTAACATAACTGATCTTGCTCCAAGCCGGGATATATGGGTAGATCATCATGTACGACATACGTTTCGATATATGTATTGTAATATTATTACAATACAATAGGTTATTTGTATCTATTGGGTGTTAACATAACTGATCTTGCTCCAAGCCGGGATATATGGGTAGATCATCATGTACGACATACGTTTCGATATATGTATTGTAATATTATTACAATACCATAGGTTATTTGTATCTATTGGGTGTTAACATAACTGATCTTGCTCCAAGCCGGGATATATGGGTAGATCATCATGTACGACATACGTTTCGATATATGTATTGTAATATTATTACAATACAATAGGTTATTTGTATCTATTGGGTGTTAACATAACTGATCTTGCTCCAAGCCGGGATATATGGGTAGATCATCATGTACGACATACGTTTCGATATATGTATTGTAATATTATTACAATTCAATGGGTTATTTGTATCTATTGGGTGTTAACATAAGTTGTATCCGTTTTTTTCCAAATGAAGAAACACAACAAAAAAAAAATACGACAAATTAGTCAATAATGTATTTCCTTCATTATTTACAACTTTTTGCAAACGTTCTACAAGTTTTTCAATGCCTGTGCGATAAAAACCATTTGGTCTTGACTCAAGGAATTCGTCCAACCATGTCCGCAATTACCGTCTTTAAAACGCAAAAACCATCGACGAGCTGTCCTTTCATTCATAGCATCTTCACCGTAAATTTTGCAAATATCGCGAGCAGCTTTGGCAGCTTTATTCCCTCGATTGAACGCGAATAGAAGGAGGTGTCGAAAATGCTCACTTTCGTCTACTTGACATTCCATTTTGAAGGCTTGTAATCAAATAAAATAATATATGTAACGTAAAAGCAAACACAATATCTTGTAGAGCAGAATTTTTTTTTTCGAATGACTTGTAACCTTTACTATTTTGTTTTACTTTTGGTGCTCATTTTTAAATTTGGAAAAAAACGGACATAACTTATGTTAACACCTAATATATTCAATCTGAGGAGATTATTTTTTATTTATTCACACAGATCCGTTGGTGATTTAAAGATCTTAAGGTTTGTAAGTCAGTTTCCACAGGTTGCACCTATGAAGTCAAATCTAAATTATTGTTCTCGAATAATCAACACGCTCGCTCTTGAAAACCTTCATGAGGGTTTGTGGGTTGGTATTCATAAGATTACTGCGTGACTTCGATTTTAACTGTGATAGTAGGTCATGTACAAGGTGTTTGAGATCATTCTATTGTAGGTATTTCTCAATCCTTCGTGCAAAATATATCTTTTTCACATAATCAATACCAGTTTTTATTAGTTTTATCCCTTTGTGTATTAATGTAATTTCTTAGACTTTCAATGAAACCGACCGTAATTTATAAATCTTATACAGGCATTTAAACCCCGTTTTTATGATAACGGTATGAAAATAAAATTATTCGCTGGATCGCTGGTCTGTTTGTTCGTTCTGTTTCAGTGTTGTTGATTTTTATTTCTTTAGGTGATATTTTGGAATGTGTGTTGTATTTTCACTTAAGCCGTAGTTAAACAAACACATGTAATAATAACAATGGAAGGAAAAACAATTCTAAGAGGAAGTATAGTTTATGCCACTGCATTATGGTGGGAATACTCGTACAATAGTGCAGTGGTCAAGAAATATTGTTGGTGATAACTACTCAGTTTTTTTAGATGCGTTTTTATTATGTAATGATTTTAGAGAGATCATCATTAGAAACATACGTTTTCTTTTTTTATAAAATAAATTATATTATTAGTATTTATTTGTAAAAATACTTTTTTGTTTGAAAAAAAAAAACTTTTTATTCAAAAGTAAATTTAATACTACGAGTATATTCGGCGTATAAAAACCAATGCATAAAAAAATTCATAAAAATAAATACGGCTCTTTCAAAACGCATCCACATATCTTATCGAAAACGATAGTCATATTTTGTGATTCTGACGGAAAAATCCACAATTTTGCACAATACGATTTATTATTTACGCTGATTTGGGGTTCGACATTTTACAGGGTAATAAAATCCGCGGCCATGTTTCCACGGGAATATAAAAAAGAAAAGAAAATGAACTGTTACAAAATGGACAAAAATGAACCGAAAATGTTTACATTTTTTTTTATTAAGTAGTTCATATTAGATACTATAATATTAAGGCGTATATAAACAAATATCATAAAGTAAATTATTTTATTTCTTAGGTCATCATTAGTTTGCTTAAATTTGTTTTGTGTAATATTTTTTTTACTTTTTTCTTCTGTTTTAAAGTTCTTCTCCTTTTTGACTTTAACTATTTTGACTTTCGTATAATATTTTAGTTTATTATTCGAACTACAAAATTTAAGTGAATGTTTATTTCAAGGAGGCATCATGACATGCTGTTAACGCATTGTTTTATATCATGCTTTTAAAGCAAAGTTACTTTCTAGTAGTAACAAAAAAAAATACCCGCATATTGAAAATATTAAGTAACATCGTTTCAAATTATAATAATTTTCTCAACCCTATAAACATATATTTTAAGACGCGACTCCTATTTTTTCTAAAAGACTTTGATTACTTGGACTTTGTTATTTTTTTATTTCTGAAGCGATTTGTTAAGCCCCTTAGTGTTGAGTCAAGCCAACTTTCTTCTTTGAAATCCCCAATTATTGTTCTATTTGCTTAAATCGGACAAAAATATAAAAGTCGAAAATCTTGAAAAAACACACGAGCTTGGTGGTTTGTTTGCCTGTCAAAAAATCTAACATTGAATTTGATAACATTTTAAGTCTCTTTTGGGTTTTTTACGCAGTAACTACATTTTACTTACAAATTATAGACCTACTTTCAGACAACACTGTCAAATGTCTGTTTAGTTTCTGGTAAGCTAAAACATATATTGTATGATTTCAGTAGTTTTTATGTAATTTTTTCCAAAGTTTTAAAAATAAATAATATTCGACTTCAGACACTCTTTTCTTTTCCCAAAAGCGAAACAATATATTTCCCACACCCCCAAAATTGCATTTTCAAATAATATGAGTCGAGGTTTTCTAAGATATCATAGGCGCTATATTGAGGGGCGAAGCATCCCTTCTCAGATGTGAATGGAGATATATCTCCCTCTCATGTCCTTTTATAGGCGCGGAGAAGACTGCACCGCTCTCTGCATCTTTAAAATATAAATATTTCATTCTTCTTTTCTATCTCCGTACAGAATGTAATCAGAAATAAAATCTACTGATGTAGGATTGAATTGAGGCTGTAAATTCACATCGAAGAAGGAAAATGCAAAGTTTTTTTTTTAAATATTTACTGTCACGCGTTTTTACTCCTCTCTTTAAAGTTTCTCTTTAGATAACATAGTTTCAAAACATATTTTATTTGTAACACAAAAAAATATTTAGATTTTTTTGTTTGTTTTAGTAGATGTCATTTATGAGATCGAGGAGAGGTATTTAATTGAATTTTACTTCGTTTTTTTGATATTTAAAAAAATATATTTACTGTTTCAAAATACAAAAAAAAATGTTTTATTTGAAACCAGTTTTTTTATTGTGAACTGTCCAGTACAAGTACATAATAATGCGAAACATCAACAATTTTGTGGTTATAGAGAACCAATTCACTAGATAAGGCCTGCGATGAAGTGGTCTATTTTTTTATTCACGTATTTCCCATGTGTTTCTTAAACATTATTCACGTATTTCATTATTCACGTATTAACGTATTTCCCATGTGTTTCTTAAACATTATTCACGTATTATTCACGTATTTCCCATGTGTTTCTTAAACATTATGCACGTATTTAATTATTCATGTATTCACGTATTTTTATTCACGCATTTCGCATGTGTTTGTTAAACATTATTCATGTATTATTTACGTATTTCCCATGTGTTTGTTAAACATCATAACAGTCAGCTTATATTTATAGTCTACATTCACATCCTTATACACACTGTAATCAAAAGTTATCAAATGCTCTATTCCAGCCCCATCAAAATATCATAATCTCAACAACCACATCAAATCAATGTCTAACAAATTATCACCATACATTTATATCAGTCATTCACTCACGTGCGCATGTGGAATACTCCAAAAGTCGTCAGTCACCTCGTTGCATTTTTTCTACATTTGTAGGTATGAAATTACAAAAATGATCACTATGCCTCAGGAATGTGTTGTTAACTTTTGGCGAAGGAACTGCTTGTTCTTCCTCCAAAATGATTTATAAATTTTGTCTCCAGTTTTGTTTATTTATTGTACAAAAATGTTTTTTATACTTCTTCATTATATTTCCTTTTGTAGAGCTATTTTATTATCACAAATCCCTCCTATGTTATGTATCGATTTAGACACTTTGACTAACCCAAAGCATTAAAACACTTATCGAAAAAAACACAGTACATATAACAAAATATTTTAAAATATCACCAAAGACTTAGAATAAAGAAGATTGATGAGAAAGGGCTAGTAAAAAGTAATTATGGAGAAACACTTTTCATCGATGAAAAAGATCTATTATTTTTAAAGTCACTGTTGCAAAGCTGGCCAACGAAGGTGAAAGTCTAACGGTAGCTGATAAATGGTACCAGAATCTACTTTATATTTGGTCTGCTCAAAATATGTTTATATTTAATACACGAGAAATAATTTTATAACTAATGTTTTGTAAAAAAAAATTACAATTATGAAAAAAAAGTGGAAAATTTATAATTTTATTATAAGATGTTTTAACTAATTAATTATTTGTATTTTTAATTCTATATAAATGAGTTTTAACCGGATAAGAACACGGCTGAGATTTTCTATTCAATGTTTAAGATTTTTTTGCTATTCATAAAAGCCTAATAATTTTCAAGCTCTAAATTATGAACGAGTTTCTCTCTTGTTGCATATCACCCCTTATCTTACTTAAAATAATATTTATTATCTGTGATTGAAACTTATCTTTCAGTGAGCTTTTCTCGCAAAATCAATATTGTTGGGAACCCCAAAACTCTTTCAAGACTATAACAATATCTCAGCTGTGCTCAAAAGTTGAACCGATAATTGTAACCCACACCCCTCCTTTAGATAAAGGCACGATGTGCAGGCATCTCACGTAGTTGCAAGCCTGCTGCAGGGGGGGCAATGTCTACTGTCTATGGACCTCACATGTGCTGGATGGTTCCTGAAACTGCAACCCCTGAAACAATATTTCATAATTTATTGATATTTTAATGCCCTTCTCTTTATTTGACGGCGCGAGTGGTTGTTTTGCCCTAATAGATAAGAAAAATAAATTAAAGCAGCGCATTTGAGTTCTTTTGGAAAACAAAAAATAGCTTTGAAGATAGAAAATATTAAATCAGACGTTCAACTTATTTTTATTTTTAGGATATTTATGCTAGTTTTAAAAGAAAAGTATGTTTAATATATTTATTAAAAATCAAAACATGACAAATATTTTAATACGGGTATTTCAGAAATTGTTGTGGCCTCCGTGGCCTAGTTTGTAAGACGCTTGACTTCCCCCCGTGGGTTTCGGGTTCGATTCCCGATGGAACGTGAAAAAAAAAATCTACAGAATTTTTTATCTGGTAACATTACTCGCACATGCCAGACGTGTGCGATTGTTTTTACCTCGCAAAGTAGTGTTGCCAAAATGTTCGGTAACGAACTGTGAATTCGTGCGTACTTCAATAATTCTAAACCCAAAAGAACGATTTATGGACCAAATATTTCAGTCTATTATCGAGAAATATGTTTGAAAATATCTTAAATTAGGAGTTGCCTTTTTGCTTTCTAAACATTTATTAGAGAAATATAAAATTAGAATAGAGTTGCGAAAATGTTAAAGACACTATAAGATATTTTTAATGATGTAAATAATTAAGGAGATCTTGTTTGGAACGCAGCTCGCAAAAAATCCTTTGAATTCCTTTCCTAGATGAATCTCAGATTATTAACCGAAGAAATGTCAGCCTATATTCATATAATTTTACCATTTTGGAATTTTAAAAACCTCAAACACTCACATTAAGCTGGATTTCTTTCATACTCGATATAAATTAATCTAGTCTCAGGCCCTCTGCTTGACCACCAGGGCTGTAGAAAAATAACTGCTGCCCTTAAATATCAAAAATGTTAAAATATGTATTTGGTTTTGTTGTATGACATATCCATGGTTGACATAACCAAGGCCTTTATGACCTAGTGCTTGAATATAATTTAATGTTTCAGTTTCTATTTCTGTTTGTGTTTAATGACGGCAGCCGCCAACTTCCATCCTTATACTTTTACATGTTTTTAATGTTTTGAATCTCTCAATAAAAGTAGCTTCGACAAATTGTGCTATATAAATTGTCCTATTATTATACTATTCCTGATAATGAATAAGCAAAAAAATTGCAATGTTTTTTTTTATTTCATTCCTTTTTTCAATTACGCTGCCTTTTCAGAATCAAACTTTTATATTTTTTTATATGCGAGAATACAAAAATAAGAGCCATTATAATTGCTTACCAACTGGTATAAAAAATTTAATCCGAGATTTTTCGGTGGATTCCAATGAATTTAGCACAAAGTCTAGGAGGTGGTCACAAATAGCAAATTTAACTAATAGAGAATTCTACAAATTAAATATATTTCTAATACAATTTAAATTAATTTTAAGTTATTTTAGGCAAGTAGTTTCGTATTATAAACTAACAGGGCGCTTTAAATTGAAACATATAGTGCTTTTTAAATCGGTATAAAAAATAATGAAAATGTTAATAAGACTCCTAGGTTGAATTTACGTACGATTCTGTTTCCAAACTGATCATAATTTTAGTACAATCTTAGTAAATTTTAGTTTTTAATGGCAATGAGCTTTGTAATATAAACTATAAGATCATTATGTATTGAACAATATAATGTTTTTTGGATCGGCTTTTAAATAATGCTAAATTTTCTAAGAAACACTATTTGTTGTCAGTTAAACATTCAAAACAGTTCCACCATGGTTGATATAACCATTGCTATAAATCAATCAGGCGCAAATAATAAATTTATCTTCCGTATCAAACGGAGATTATGATATCGCACTCTACATAAAGAATGTATTTCATTTATGGATTTTGATGTTTATTTCTGAAAACCCTTAGGTGCTTTTTTTTAACTAAAATAATATATCACCCTTAGACCATACTATACGTCAGTGACTACTATATCCGGTCCTGCATATTCCTATATCGGTTTACTTGCCTTTGACCTGAATGTATTGAGAATTTATAAAATTTTATCAAAAAGGCCGCTTTTTTTACGTATTCTTGATTTTTTGGTACCATTAAATGATTAGATCCATCCCAAACCCCAACATTAATTTTTTTCGAGTGCTCAAATTTTATTCAATTTTATACCTTGAGGTTCTTTTTAGGTAAATAGAGAGGAATGAACGAAGCATTCCTGGAAATAGAATTGAAAGGGATGTAGGATTTCAAATTATTTCAAGGTAACCTTAATAAATTTGTTGTTCATATTGATCTTTCTCTCAGTTAAAAATTCTTAAACTATCTCCTTCCATTCTTTCCACAGTCTAATTTTACCGCACTCTCAATTAATTTCGTGTACATTTATTTTTATTTTTTTCCACTCTTAATATGGCCAAACTATGTCCAAAATTATATTTAAATCTTAGTAATTTTTTTTTGGTTATTCCTTACTCTATCATGCATTGTTGTACCGGATATTATTCGCAAAGCACGCAGTTATACCACTTACATTTTGCTCTTAACACCCTTATTCAATGGCGGGACTTTGCTTTAATTCATCAAGCTTTGCACTAACACACAAAGATGTTGTGATTAATTTATTAGTCAAACAGTACAAATAACCCACATTTCAATAACTTTTTTAATCTTCATATGTCATGGAAGCACATCTACAAACTAGCCCCGCGGTTCATAACAGTTTATAATTTACAATTTAATTTTATACTAAATCAGAGAAAAGATCAACCAGTTTAGATAATATAGTATTAACTAACATGCTCTTGTTCTCGCGACTAGTTTTCAGTTCTTTCTCTAGGCTCTTTGTTGGGCAAACTCGGAGAGGGAACTCTAATCTCGAGTCGAGTAAAACTGTAATTTTCACTTAAAAATTACTAAAGCATTGCATGAAAAATAAAATAAAAAGAAAACTACGATTTTGAATTGTTTTCATACTTGTGCTAATTTTTAAGGACTTATTATTCATTATTCAAATTTCAACTGTTAAATTTTATTCAAATATAAATTCACCAAAATTTATTTAGTAGCACTTACGAGCTGATTTTTTACTAAATTAAAAAATATATTCCTGTTACTTTAAATATTATATTATTACGAAATAACGCTAAATGGGTAATATATTTTTCGCATTGTATTGTATTACACTGCCATTACATACACTACCATTAAACGAATTTATTACAATTAAAACGGATTTATTGCCGTTTGGAAATATTTTTCAAGCAACCAGAAATATGTTACAGATGTGGTAACCAGACTGGAACTCTTTTTAAATAAAACGGTTACCAACGGGAATCGAACACGCAATGCTAGGGTTAGGAGACAGGTGTCATATAAACAAAGCCATGGAGTATAATTACTAGAAATTAAATTTTGTAATAGTTTCAATTAGTTACTTCGTATACTATGTGTTCTATTTTTTTGAGAATCATACAATATTTAATTGTATGAACATATCTTTAATTTTTATTCTTGACTGTTAGACAGTTGACAGTGAAATTAATTATCATAAATAATATTCTAACTAAGAGAGTATATTGTTCATATCAGCACTTTAACTATGACACAGTTGATCACACGTTTTGATGCACATAGCATTTAACAATATATATATAAGGTACGTGTAGCGCTTTGTAATCTCTGTCTACCTTAAAAGGGAAATGGAATGAAGGAATGTTTGTATGTACATAAACTAATAATCTTGCTTGATTACGAAGAATTTATTGTAATACTATTTGTTTACTTCAGATATACGAACGCATACACATAAACAAGATCCAACCCACATTTGATCAACCTATTTTCAGATATTTGAACAAACCTATGATAAGCCTGTATGAGAAATAGGACTTTATTGTAGTTAAACTGAGATGAAACATTAAATTCATATGCTGGCATCAAAGGTGGAAACACTGAATAATGTTTTATAGTTGTTTGTTCTAAGAAGATATACAAGATCTAAGTGAATAAATAATTGGTTACGTTGGCCTATCCAAGTTTCTAACGAATACTTCCTCGTAACTCTCATTAAATTAAGATTCAATCAATTCCTTTTTTTTCTATTTCCTTACATAAAAAATGTCCTTATCATATGCTTATTTTTTTTTAAATATTATTCCCTAATACTTAGCTTTCTTTTTAAACATATACGAGAACACGTATGGTGTCAACATCATAAAAATCTGAAAAAAAAAAAAAAACGGTATACCAAAGGGAGTGGTCTTGTATGGAATGTTTGATATTAAAATATTTGATACAGTAATAAATACTCAGATAAAGCACAACTATTTGTTAAAGTTGGTTGTTATAAATATAATTAAAATAGCTATCTTGAGATTGTTTGGTTCATTAAGTAAAAAACGAATAAATAAATATTCTCGTATACAGATAGATAAATATGAGACTTGGGTGCGTGTAATGCGCTGGACTTCCATATGGAAAGTCGCTGGTTCAAACACCGCGCTGTACTTCTCTCCTCAAATGACGCAGAAATTTTTTCCGCCTAGTATGATTTCTTTCATATATCTTCTTTCAAAAGAGATTTAAAAAAATGCCGGTGTGCTCCGATCGTCTCACATAGGTATGCCATCGGGTCTAGTAAATCGGTGTGGCCATCGAGTTTGCTAGTGTACAACAGCTTACTTGTTTATAAAAGAAAAAAGAAAGAAATAAAACTCCACAGCACAGATTCGCATTCCAACTGAATAGACGTTGGAATAGCAAGGGGATCCTCGACTACGAGACCCAGCAACGACGACAACTCGTATATGTTTAACATTAATGGACAGCGAAGAAGAAGCAGACTGAGGAAATAATTACGACAAATATAAGAGTATATATATATACTCGTATATGACGACAAATATTGATATAGACGAGACAAGAGTTGAGTGCTTGAATATAAATTAGTGGTAATCTGTATTGTATTACACTATCGTTGTATACAGTACAACATTGCGAGCTTATTGCGATGTGGCAATCTCTTCCAACCAACTAGAAATATGTTCAAGCAGTCTTAAGTGAAAACTTGACTGTATTTTTTTTTATATGTGTTCCAGCGGGATTTTAACCCACAACCTCTGGGCTGAGAGTCATGCGTCTTACTAACTAGGCCACGGAGGTCGTCTGTCTTCTCTGTCTATCTTTAAAAATATGAAGTGATAGTATGTATGTAAGTATTATTATAAGAAACACTAAATCATTTAAAAATGTTAGTTTAACTGTTTGGATGTTTTTTGATATTGAATGTTTTTATTGTACGAGTATAACACTTTTGCTTTATACAGTTAAAGCTGACGGTCTTGTTCCCATATGACAATCTTTTACCAGAAATATGTTTACCACGTTCACTGCGTCGAACACGGCTCCCGTGTCCATACAAAATAGCCTTGAATGTTAAGTGCACTCATAAACGTCTCCCGATAAGGATTCGTCGCCGGTTTCATGTGTTTTGAAGACACGAAGGAATACACTTGTATATGATGTTTCAATAGAAAGTAGAATTGGATTTTTAACAAAGTTATGGGTTTTCAAAAATTCGCGAATTTTCAGCATCTCTGTATGACATTTTATACGCAGTGAATGTGTTAAGACGCATTTCGCGAAACCCAGACTAGAATCCTTATTATAAACTGTAGATACCAACGGGAAATTTAACCCGCAATCTACGTTTTACAAACTAGACCACGGAAATCATATACGATAATTCGTATGAAAATATTAATTTCTCTTTACCAACAGAGTCAATCGGTTGATAAGTTTATAGCTTAAAATTTGATGAGTATTGACTGTAGCGCTGTTACATCAGATTCGATTCTTGAGAAAAACCCGTTCCCATTAGTGAATTTCTCATAGCAAGGAGTCAAAAGATGGTATCTACATAGCTAATGTGTGTTCTATGACATAAATTATACCTATGTCCTAATTTGAATTTATTCAAATCCAGTTTGCGATAAACAAAAGTAAAATAATAAATGTGAATTTATCGCGGATCTTTTTGTACAAGAAATATTTTACTTAATTAGAATACCTACATGGCCCAGTTGATAAGACGACTGGCTCATAACTCGGTGAGAGGAGAGGGGGGGGGGGGGGTTCAGGTCTCATTCCCGTTGGAGCCCAGATTTAAAAAAAAACGTTACGTTCAGTTCAATCGCCCCACTACTCACGCTGTTATGGGGACAAAATAAGTCCCCATCCAGCGCGATGTACTCGTACATTAGAAGATAAAAATGTTCTTTATTTTTTTATGAAGACGACGTCATGTAGTGACGAAGAAGAAACTGCCCAAAAAGACTGATTCTCCGGTGACGACACAACTGAGTATGAAAAAAAATGTTAAGACGGTGGATTTAAGGTCCGATATCAAGGGAGATGTAAAATAACTCTACATGAATAGGTACAAAATGTATATGTCTTTTAAATGCAAACATATCATCACGTCATGTAACTTGCGGGTTTGGCAGAGAACATATATCCATACTTTTCTATACAAACACACAACATTTGCCTCTTCCATACTTAACCAATTCTTCATTCATTATTCACACTTCTCACTTTACCTTTATTTCTAAATTTGATCGACTTGATCGTTTTTTTCTTTTGATCTATTATTTCTACGCACACCTTGCATACTCACTTAGTCATTCTCCAAAGTCATTTCTAAACTATATTACTTTATTTTTTTTATCTTCATCTTACTTGAAAACATTCATTTTATCTATGCATTCATTTCTGATGACTTCATTCTGCTTTTGCTTATACATTGATGCTCCACAATTTGTTTTAGTGCACGCTCTTCTCAGCACTTATCTTACTTTCATCCTTTTTCTGAATGTTTCAAAAATGCTATCAACAAAATAGGCTGATCTTTCTTAGAAATGGGGGTCAGTTTTTTCGAAACAAAAATTATTTCGCATTTGTTTTATACTGTCTAAATTTCTCTTCAAGCTTGATACATTATTGGATTACGCTTATGTTTATTGACTATGTTATGTAAAATTTAAAAAAAATACTAACTGGGAAAATTTAAAGGACATGTAATTAAAGTATTTTGTGTAAACACGTATAATACTTCGATTCTGTGAGTTAACATTTTGAAATTTGAAAAAAAGTCTATTAGTTAATTAATTTATTAATTAATCTCTATCAACTTTATTTTAATAACCAAGCATATTTAAATGTCAAATATACAGTATTTGGAAATGAAACTTAAATTGATAGACTTCGGAAACATCCACTTAAATTGAAAAATCTTAATATCAAAAAAAATTTAATTAATTAAAACCAAATAATTTCAACTTAATGAAAATACTTGAAAAGGTAATATACGAGTATTAAAAAGAAACAAAAAAAATACAAATTATTTAACTAGAAATGTCCATTTATTATGGGTTTTTTTAATTTGATTGTTTCAAAATATACAATAATCAATTATTTTGCAATTATTTTCTAAGTGTTATATAAATTAACAAACAAGTATGTCAAATAAAATTTTGAAAATTGCTTAATTTAGAAAAGGTAAACTTGTTTCCCAATCAGCTGCATACGGCTGCCGATTTGCAATCAAGTAAGCATTATGAGGGTATCTGAAAGATAAACACTCGGCTGTATTAAATTAAACGAGAAAGCTTCAAACTTTACGTTGAAATAATTAACTCCTTAAAAGCTTAGAAGTTAGTTAAGTGAATAAACATAAACGATAAATTTGAAAGGATTAAACTAAGAAATTCTTCAATTTTGAAACTCAATTTAAAATAATTCTGAATCAGAAAAGTAAAGAAAATGTCTGAATCTAAATACAAACATGATTTTATGCCATAAAGTAAGGTGAATCAAGATTAAAACATAAACTAGTTAAATAACATATTACTTTTAAAATATCTTCCATACTTAAGCTGACAGTAAATTTGTCTAAGTATATATTTCGTCAAGTTAATGCGATATTTAGTTGAATAATTAATGATTCGAACGAATTGAAGGATTCTACTATTTGGGAAATATGCTCTCAGACGACGAAAAGATAAAATATTGAAAGGCGAGTTGCAATAGAAAACATTAGCGATGTAGAAATAAAAGAGATATATTTAAACCAATTAATATCAATGATGGTTCTCAATAGCGAATTAGTACCAACATTGATGTTTGGAAGTGAAACATAGAACTGGAAAATTATTGAAAGGAGCAGTGAGTAGAGTAATTGCAGTGAAAATGCGTGTTTTGAGAGAATATGTGATGTGTCGATGTTCGACAGAATAAGAAATGTATTTATTTTGGATGAACGAAAGCTAAAAACTTATATTAGGCATGATGAAAATGAGCAAGTTGTGATAGAAGACGACCAAGAAAGGTATGTTTTTATTAAGTAAATGAAATATTGAAAGAAGAATAGGTAAGGACTTAGAGAAACAGAACTGTATTAGAAGATGCATGAATGTAGAGGAGGCGAAAAAGTATTCCGTGATATGAAAGTTTAGCACTCTGCCTCCCGAACAGAGAAATGGCATATTAAGTATTATATGGAATTGTATATATCATATGTGTACAGTTCGTGTTCAAGTTTTCAAATTATTGAAATAAATCACTGTTGTCCATCATCATTTTGATGTAGTATTTAGGATTATGATGCAATTGGAATTGTCCATGCGACAGATCGGGATTAAAGCGTATGTACCTTAAAGATGTAAACAGACTGTAGAGATTTCAGCAGTGTTCCAGAATTTAAGACAAATATGTGAAATTTGTTTTGAGTCGAAATATGTTTCAACCACTTTGTCACAAATCTTAAGAATTCTCAAATGAAGTGATTCTTTATATCCGAAAATTGTGAGTTTTTAGAATTGCGTATTTTATGATTCACCTTTCCCTTAAAACGATGTAAGTTGTAAATGTATTATAGTAAAAAAAATAAAAAAAAATAAACGTGATTCGAAATAAAACGTTTGTTCTCTATTAGTTGATTAGGCAAATTAAAAAAAATCTGTCAACTTTATTTTAATTACCAAGCAAATTTTAATGTCAAATGTTAAGTACGAGTAATTGGAAATGGAACCTAAATTGGCATACTTCGGAAACATATACTTAAATTGAAACATCTTAAGCAAGGAAAGAATATTGAGTGAAATTTTGTTCGAAAAAATATGAAAATTCGATATCTATAGTATGAAGGTGATGAAAACATATCAACAATAGATATTTTCTATTCTCAAAAAAGTTTTTAGTATCGAGCGCTAGATGTCAGAGGCAATTCACTGACATCACAGAGTGGTATTCAATGAATAAAATACCCTATTGTTATCGGGCTTCCCGTTTCCCTGTCAATCCAATTCTATTCCGAATTTATAATATATTATTCTGAGATCGATGAGAGGGATGAAAAACCTTAAAAAATACGTGGTTAGTAGGTATGTGTATGTCTTTTATATGAATTCTAAAAAGAAATGTTTCAAATGAATTTGTAGAAGTATCCACTTACCGAGAGATAGCATTTTTGTAGTAAACGTTTTTGAAATAATATATTCGTGTTGCGTATTTTTTAACTCATTTATCTTGTTTCTTTTAAATTAGACCCATTTTAAAAGTGTTTTTATAGTAACGTTAAATTTATTAAATGCTGTCTACTTGCCACTCAAAGTGCGATGCAAGAATTTTCGTTAGGCAGCTACAGAGGATCAAAATAAAATGTCATCTCAGGTTTCTCTCAGTATATTGCATTTATTCTACTATTATCACTATCTATGTCTTGAATCATGCGGAAAGGAAGGCATAACACACAGCCGCGCAATACCACTTGGAGGATTTCGCAATAAAGTATAAAAAAAATACAGTTTGCCATTGACTTTGTTATCGGCTTCAGCGTGCTTTTTAATTTGTCTCTTTTTCTTCCTGACTCCCGGAAACATTATTTTCAGAAATTTCACAAACAGTGGAAACACTCGTACAATATCAATTTATTTTGCAAAGTTCATTTTACTAAATATTTGTTATTGTTAAATTATATGTAACCTCTTCAGGTATCCGTTATAATGGACACAGATTTCGTATGTACGAGTACTTTGTTAACAATTTTGTGGTATATTTATGTTCCAAACGATAACAAATAAAATGTAGGATAATTTATTTTCGACTTTTAACGTGTTGGGCGCCATCTATCCAAACTAATATGATATAACGTTGCTTTTAGTGCTAATAATACACTAACAAACACTTTTTTTTTAATATTCGAATTAATTCAGGTCTGAAGAGGTTAAAATTAACATGATAAAAGTATGTCAAATTTATATTATAATTTACTAAAAAATATATGATAGCTTAACTCATGTTGTATGAAATTTGCTGTGAGCAATTATATGACAAAAAAATAACTGGTATTAGTTTCATAACTGTTCAAAGAATTCATCTTAAACTTCCTATACTTGAAGCCGTTAAGTCTACATGGGCCGCTCAAGACTACGTTGCACGTAGCAAGAAGGTCTAGAGCACAAAATAGTAGAATTATTGAGTATTTGCAAAGATTTATGTCTGAGCTTGTTGATTAAATTGTAAGAGAAGCGCCCTACTACACTCCGCCACTGTGCATCGGCGTAACTTCATATGTTAGGAACCACATCAGGTATGAGATCTTGTATCGGTTCAGAAATATGTATACGAGTATCTACCTACTTACCAGGGGTGCACTTAAAGAAATATTAATATTTATTAGTTTATTATTGGAGATGGGTCAAGAAATTAGGTTACGATATATTTTTCTTTCAGTTTTTGGCTTCGTAAGAGTGCTTTAATCACTATCATCAGCATCACTATCGGCGTCGATAATCATAATCTCCTATTATTATTATAAGCTTTGATTGGGCTCGCTTGTGTGAATGCTTATTCAAATTTAAATGGTTTACTGACCTGGTAGAAATTATTAGAAAAAACAAACCAATCAGAACGAATTGGCCATTAGATTAATATTTGGAAAAAAATATATGAAAAAAATTATTTTGAGAAGGTTAATAAAATGTAGATATAAAACAACATCATAAGTTTATCAAAAATAAAAATAACTAGTGCGCTTTTAACTATAAACTGATTTTAATTTATAACGATTAACTTATTATAACAAATGTAGGGAATGAAAATTTTTAGTGCGTGCTTGACAATTCATTGATGGCTTAATTTTCTACACAAAGAACAAAATAACTTAACAAACACGTTAAAGAACTAAAATTCATGAAAAAATTGCTCATGCAATGAAACGGCTGGTCATTAAAATAACTTCAAAATTTTGACGCTTCTTTCAATGAAAGTTTCAACGATAATGAACGCGGTGTCAGTGAATGTTTGAAACGCGAATTTGCAATGTTTGAAAATGTTTGTTGCTTTGAAAATGTGATTTTGTACATTTACCTGAATGCTGTTTATGTGCGTGAAATTTCATTTTCGTACTTTGTGTTGTATTCTTGGAGAAAATGGAATCATAAATTGGAGGCAAGTGTGGATTTTAGTGGGACTATAGATGGACGCTCGTCTATGTTAAAGGACTTCCCTCTTTCAGAAATTGATTCATCTGGTCGTGCCACGTTCTAAAAATTAAAAAATAAATTATCTACTTTTTATGGGTAATGTGTATCGATTATCGTAACATCAAACGATAATTTATTTTACAATAGTTTAAAATAATATACATTCAAACACATATAAAATGTCTACTACATTTTGAACGATTTCTTTTTTAATCTTAATTAAGCAAAAACATAGATACGAGGGCATTTTATTGAAATTCGAAGCAACCCTATTTTTATTGTTCTTACAGCTATCGTAAATTTCAGCTGAAGGTTTTTTTTATATCCCTTCTCTTATTCCAGTGATTAATTTTTTTGAATAGAGAATTGGTTTTGTTTCTAAATCGGCCACCGTGTTACAACGGTTAGCATTCATACTTAGCAATGAGCACCCTCGTTTTGATTTTTGGCGGATTCACTTTCATTAAGGACAGAGGGATGCCAAAAAACTTCTCCATCAAGATCGTTTTGCTGCAGTACACGCCCTCCTACGTTAGAATAACACTGCAAATCGCTTTATCATAATATCCGTCGATGGTAAACGACCAAATTCAAATTCGTCAAGGATTTTTTTGTTTCCCATAAATGGATAATCTGTGTTGCCCAGCTGATTAGTCATATATAATCAAATTGAGTGCGAATTCTGTTGGAATTCATTTTGTTTTAAAACGGGTTTTATTCTGGTTTTCAATTAAGACTTGTTTAATACCATTCTGGTTAGCTGGAAAAGATTACTACATGGCAACAAACCAGTCAGTTCATACTGTAAACAACGAAAATATAATACAAAACGATAATTCAAATACAATAAATTATTAACTTCTTTTATGAAATATTGATACAAAACCTTAAAAATTTTGGTAATTTTTGTTAAAAAAATATAAACTAAAAGAAAAAAATACATCCTCTTTCAGGGAAAATTTTGAAAGACTGTAGGAAATTGATTCTATAACATTGAAGGCAGTTTTGGTTCTTGAATCGTTACGGGGAATGTTTTATGAATGAATCGAATATACGTCGAAACGCTGGTTTGTTAAATATTTAAAATGCCCAAGCACCCTCGGGGTGTGCCGTAAACTACCCGCGTGGGCCCATCGATTTTCGCTATTTATTTTGCTACTTCTTTATTCACTTAAGGGTTGAATGCAATTAATTGAACTAGTTGAATGACTTTCAAGGATACTTGAAAATAACATTGATTTTTCTTGATTGTTTTTACAACGTAAATAAATACGTAATTAGAAGAAAACATTACAATAAGCTTATTTCGATATCAATCTTTTAATTAGGGTAGGATGACACGTGCTGCTTTTAGCTTCGCCAACAATTTATTAAAACCGTATAAAATGTTTTATTTTTTAACGGTATATGATATATTCTTTAAGAGTTAAAATATTACATGAGTAATAAATAATAATTAACGACCTTCGAAACCTAGTTAGTAAGATACATGTCTTCTGATCCGGAAGTTGCGGGTTTGATTCCCATTGACACCCATTTTATTTAAAAATCGTATCAGTCTGGTTTTCATTTCAGGTATGTTTAACGTTTTATTATCCACTGCTACCAAATTATACTGTTTTAGTTTTTTTTTTGCATACTGTACTACCTAACAAGCTGATTTCCACATGGCAATGACTTTCAACCAACCAGAAAGATGTTAAAGATAACTTAAGTAAAAATCAGACGAGAACCCTTTAAAAAATGAGGACCAGCGGGAATCGAACTCGCAACCCTGAGGCTGGAAGACAGTCATTGAACCAACGTGACCAATGGGGCTGGTTTAGAGTTTTTTTTAAATAATGCTTCACTTAATTAGATGCCTTTCATTGATTATCGTCATTTTTATAATCCCAATTTTATATGTACACTTCCATTTAGTTCTACTCGTATATAAGATCAAACTTTTTCATTGAGGTCATGCAATGCGTTTATGTCATATAACCATCAAGTCTTCAGTCCTTCATTTAGTCGTAGGTAATACGTTGGTCACATTTGTCACTATTTTATTAATAAGTAAAATTTATTTATGATTCGGAAATCTTTGAATCTTTTTCAGAATTAACTTTTTGAATGCAGGAAGATATAAAAATACGAAATGTATAGTTTTTTTATTTCATTTCATCATCCACAATATACATAAGGTTTACATCCTGAGGATCGTGATTTCTATGGTCATCAACTGTCTCTTTCCTGTACTAGCGATCTCTTGTCCTATGTAGCGCTCTTTAAAATGAGCACTTCGCTGCTTTTTTACCTGGTCACTCCATATAATGGGTGCTCGGCTTCTGCTCATTTTGCTATTCACTATTCCCGAGATATAATTGACCTCTTAAGGTTGTTGCTTTTTCTCCACTCTATGTGCAAAAAGTGCACTAATATTCTTCTTACACACATCGCAGAAAGATGCGTCTCAACTCTCAACTCTTCAATAATTGATTTGTATACCACTTAATGAAAGGCGCAAAAGTCACCTCCGCTACCACAGCTTAAAGGTAAACAAAATATTTGTCCATTGCGTGCCTTAAATGTTTAGGTCTCTAAAATATTTAAAAAAATGAGAAAACAAGCGAATATTACAATAAGGAATTGTTAAATGGTTACCAATTTTACTAGCATAAATTTGTCATAACATGAAGATAATTAATTATTTGAAATATAAACGGTTTCAGAGTTTTTTTATAACGGTTTTGAACTGACAAAACTATGTCAGTATGTGTAAAATATTCACAGGGGTAACTACTAAATACTTCTATAGACACATTTTATACCGATTTCTTAAATAAGACAATAATAAAATATCGCATTAAACACAAGAACACAGCTTCAACACATCACCTGACAGCTGAATGTGAGATCTATAAAATTTCCGCTCGTTACTTTTATTTATTTAACACATCAAGACGTGAATACAAAAAACTTATTTCAATTTTAAAACAAAATTATTAAAGCGAATTCTCATTTTATTTACACAAGTAGAAAAAGCAACGCGACACATATTATAACAAATCAGAACTATTTTAATTATTATCGATAATAATGAACTATTTGGGTGAAGTCTGTTGTTATATTTTATAATTATTTTCACTTTGGACGATTTTCAGTCTTCCGAATAGATCTGATTAATTACAATTTTATAAAATGTGGAGGGAAGGTACAATTTTGTTATCCATAAATATGTAAATATTGTATTTTGATTGCAATATTAGCATAAATCTGTTTGACTTACATCCAAAACCTGATGGTAAAAAATAAGAAAGTGAGGGTTAGGACCAACCAATACATCAAGCGTTGAGAGTAAATTATAAAAAAACAATGTTATAATAATTTACCTCAATCACTGGATACTCGTATACTATATAATCTTAAGCAGGAAATAATATTTAACGAATACATATTATATGTATTAAATACTACATTTACTTTCATACCATGCGTCATTGAAACATAAATTAGCGAAAACATAAATCAGCGAATATTTACTGTAAAATTTATATTCATTCAAACAAAAACTTCCTCCCCTTTAAGTCATATTCGGAATATTATCCATGATAAACTCTCCCTTTCCCCTTGCTGACGCGATAATTTACAAGAAAACATCTCGTTCAACAAAATTTCCCCTCCTTCAGCAAATAAACCTAGAGAACTTGGCAAAACTTTAGACTCAAAGATTCAATCTTACTTTTAAAATTTCTTCTAGCGCACCTGCAAACTGTTGGCTGCTGGAAAGCTACCCCGGCGCAGTTCTTGTGTATCCATTTAGCTTGGAACAGGCTGATCCTCGAATAAACTTTCTCAAATTCTTCTTTGGGAGATAAGAAATTGTCTAAAATCATTTCATTTCGATTTGTGCTCGAGTTTGGGAAGAGACAAATTAATTTTGATTTAATTTCAAAACAAATTATCGACAAACGTCTAATCTATTAGGCTACGGCGGAGTAAGATTATTTTGGTATTGAATTTAATGCCAGCTCCGTGGTCTAGTTGGTAAGATGCCAGTCTTAGAGTTGCTAGTCCGGTTTTTTTTTACAGGATTCCAATGTGATTTTCCCTATACTATCTTTCTGGTTTGTTGGTAGAGATTGCCACATGGAAAGGAACCCTTCAGATTGTATCGTATGTAACAAAAGTTTGATATAATAAAATACAATAAATACGATATGTATTTGGTCTGCATTTCTCTACTTTTATTTGTTAATAAAAATATTTATTGATAAATTATTTAATTTTATAGAACTTTGAAAATAAAGCCATGAAATGATATATTTAATTTGTATAAATTACCCAGAACATGTAACTCTTCTAACTGAAAAATTATATTCCAACATTAATCATAATATCATCAAATGCCACTTTTGAAAAAAGAAACGTAGTAAATCAAAGAATATTTTGAAAGTGTTGTATAGTACTGCACTTTCGTTATACACAGTGCAACTTGGCGATCTGATTGCAATATGGCAATATTTTCCAATCGACTATAAACACAACCTTAGGTACTAACCAAATTGGAATAATTAAAAAAAAATCTGAGTTCCAACGGGAATCGATTCTATATCTCCCTGTTTTAAGACCACTTGACATTATTCATTGTTTCGAGTAGTTAGAAAGAAAGTTTTCAAAATCTAATATATGAAGACTATTAAAAAAATATCGATTCTCTCATCAAACGTCGTTTAATGATAAAGAAGAAAAAATATTGGAAAATAGTTTAAAAAGTGGTGTATTAGTAATACAAATAATATTGAGTACGGCATTGACCAGGTTTCGCGCAACTAGTGAGATAAAATAAACATTTTCAATACATTTTCACTGAACCTTATAAATAAAAGTAATTTTAAACAAAGTAAAACAAAAGATTAATTTTCTTATTCAAAGTACTTCCCCAAGGAAATACCAGATCTGCCAATTTAAGTTTTTTGGACATCGACATTTTTCTCATGTAAATATCTGCTGAATCACGCTTAATTGGAGACTGACAAGATGTAACCACTCTTGAGTACATCCGAAGACAACTCAACAAACGACGGGCCACACTGCAGACAGCAAAATGCAGTTTCCTTTTCCTGGTGGGCTGAGGGCATACGGAAGACGTCCCCGGAGGCATCACCGTGCATGTAAAGATTTTAATTCATATCCCGTTGAAAGTGACTTTTGAAAACATAATACGGAATATATTTTGAACAATACATTGTCATCATTATTTATATTATCAGTTTAATCCCACCACCGCCCACGCTGTTATAGGGGACAAAATAAGCACCCATCCAGCATGAGCTACACTAAAAAATTGAAATATTCTCTCAATTTTATGAGTGCGACGTCATGCAGTAACGAAGAATCAACATCCCAAAGGGATCCCTTCTCCGGTGGGGATATACCTAAGTGTGAAAAGAATAGTAGGGACGACGGACTTAAAGTCCCCATGTCACGGTAGAAGAAAAAGACTCACAGCCCAGTAAATAAACATATAAATCGGCTTAAGACCTGGAGTTCATATATCCTAGCAAGTGGCCAATACTTTCACAAAAAAACTTTGAATGCAGCAAAACTGTATTTTGACGCCACTAGATCAAAGTTACCAATGGGTTCAAATATGAACCGATGTCATGCTAAATGTATATCTCTTTAGAGGTTTAATGTATATTATTGCAGTTATGCAAAATGTGACACGCGGATTGATCAAAATGACCGCAAAAAATATACAACAGGACAAAGAGATAAGATTGGAGCTAAAAAGTTTCCCATGAAAGCTCCCATAACCAAAGATATAATTCGGTAGTTCAATAGCTTGGAGACACTCACAGAGAGCCTAGGCGCACTCTGATGCACACTATTGTATTTATATTGTCAATGAAATGCAGGGTGATCTCTGAAGAAGATAGACCATATTAGAAAAGCCAACCTTACATATTAGAAGAGCTGACCTTACATATTAGAAGAGCCGATCTTACATATTAGAAGAGCCGACCCTGAACGAGACGAAATAAGACAAAGAAAAATAGGAGATTTTCATTAGCACCAATAAGTCATACAGGCTTACGAAAACCTAATTAGCATTAAATTATTTGCTAAGGATTAAGGATTATAAATAATCAAAATCACCTCATCGACACGATTTGCACACTGAAATGGTTTACTCTATCTACAAAATGGTTTTCTTTGTTACTTTTGGTATCCACAAAAAGTGTTTTTGTGCACTTCATATATGTAACATATATACTCGTATTTGTACTCCTTGATTTGTCTTTCCATCGAAACTTTTAATTTTTAATTAGTAATCATCAAAATAACTAAAGAATGCAAAAAGTTTCATCCCTCTTTAATATGTTCATTTGGGTCAATATACCATACACACTTCCGATGTAACATGACACTAGTGGAACCTAACGATTGGTCTCGTTACAAACATTAGGATCATTCTGCCTGAAGAAATCCTCGAGATTAGAGATGGAAACACGGATAGCACGGATTAATGTAATAAGTGGAATAACCAAGTAATTTATTAGTTTATATTCTTATATTTTTCCTATTAGTTTACATTTTTTATATATACAATATATGTGTACAATTTTATCTCATTTAAACTAAGTTTATGAAACAGGGGATCAAATGAAGCGTTCTAAACTTGCCCAAACGATGAGGAAACTTACCTCTCTGCTGTGTCCAGGTGTATTAATGTCTTACATTTTCTTAATCGAACTTCTCAACACTAGTGTGGTAAAGCGTTTGTTTCACTTGTGCTAAAAAAATTAATATTTATCTTACTATGAATATAATTCAATTAATTATGAAAATATTAAGACAATTAAAAGTTTTAAGATTTTGACAGCTAACAGTTTAGATAAATTGAAAACAAGTTTTTAGGAATCATAAACATGCTGTTTGTTATTTTTTGAGAAAACTATTTTCTTTCAAATTAACTACACAAAAAACACATACGAGTACAGTGAGGAAAACTAACGAAAAACTTATTTTCAAATTATTCTTAAATACGGCGAAACATCCCCACTTAAAACTATACTTCAGTTATATGAGCACATTAATTCTAGAAAATTTTATATAAGGAGTTATGCAACTTGAAATCGCCCTGATTTTAGAAATATGTTTTATAGTTACTCTTAAATGATTTGGCACGTGGAACGAATAAATAAATAAAGAATAACAAAAAAAATACGCAGTTCAAATGAGATTGGAAAACGTGGTAGAGGAAGACCAATGAAAGTATGATTCGACCAAGTGAATTATATTTTGAAAGAAGGAAATATAATAAATCAGAGATATGGTGGGAGTTTTATAAGGTGTACGGATATAGAAGATGCAAAATATATACGTTGCGGTAGAAAAGTCTGGCGTTTTCTCCTCTCTGCATACCTCGACAGGGAGATGGCGTGATGGTATGTGTGTATATATTAGCGGATTTCTTTAATTACATATTTTTTTCAAAACAAAAAACTGGTAAAAATGTTCGACGCGCATGCGTAAAGAACGTGTGCGAGTGTTGCCGCCTCCTCAGGTGTGGTAGTTTTGTCTAAATATGTAATAACAAACCGCGAGATCCATATTTACTTCAGTGGTTCAAAACCCGAAAAATTAATGACTGAAGCTAACGACAATGTTGTCTCCTGGCCACGCTTTTTATCATATCCAGATATTTTGAAGGGTACCTTACGAAATAACAATTTAAATATACGAAATCATACTCGTATCTCTAATATTTAAACGTATAAATGCAAAAAGGATTAAATGTGTGAGAAAATATATTATAGTCATGCCTATATAATATAGGGTACGATTGACAAACAAAATATGTATATCTCACTTATATAACTGCCAAAATATTAATAAGGTTAATTTTGTACTTCTTGGCCGCAATCATTCTTTTTTTTTCATACAAGCCTATACGATATTATAATGTACGTACTCGTATATCCCTAAATATCACAAAACAGGTAAAATGTGAGTTGGATTATTTTTGCGTATATTCGTGTCCATTTATGATAACCACTCAATTTCCAGCTCGTGTCGCAGAATCCAGGCTTGGTGTTCGAGTTAAGATTGAGTACAGTTGATATTGGATACAGCGTGATGAGTGCACGTGGAGGGTATGGTCGAGGGGAGTAGTGTGTTCATTGTGCTCGATGCGATGGACCCGAGTGCAGAGCGAGGCTGCACGGAGCGCTCCGAGGTGGTCCGGGAGGATCCTCTCGCGAGACTAATTGCCTACCTACACAGGTGAGCCATCGCCGAACCGTGAGATACCTCGCTCAACCTTGACACATTCGGAACCGAAAGAAGTTAACATTTTGTCTTTTAATTTTTGATAACAGACTTCCATTATTCCTAGAGTTTCGACGATCGTAGTTTAACGGTTAGCTTTCATACTAAGCAAGTGGGCGTACTAGGTTCGATTTTTGACGGATTCACTTTCGAACTGGTATTACTATTAGATCATTTATATCTGAAATTGTATGTTTCTGTTACTTATATGCTGCTTATCATAAATTCTTGTAGCGGTGTAAAGTAACTAAAAAATAACGCTATACGTAGTGACGCAAAATAAACTCTGTTCTTAGAACTTTGATCTCCTCGCCATAGGAATGGGTTTAATATTTCAAGACCCTTGCTGAAGTGCAACGGCTTGCACACAATAAACTATTACGCCCACCAAAGTATTTTATCCACAGAAGTCCTAGCAATCATACTTTACCACGAGGGGCATTATACTCGTATCAGATATTCCTGAAGTGAGCGACTGGATAAATAAATAATACATTATTAATTTTTTTTAAATTTTGAAAAGTTGATTCGAACACATCGAACTTTTTATTATATGATACTTTCACTGTCATCGTTGTCATACTACAACCCTTTTATAAATATCTGGATATCAAAGGAAATTGAAACGTTAACCCCTAGATTGGAAGACAAGCGTCATGTCGACTACGTCACTAACTATGGCATGGAAATTGTTATTTCTGAAAAGTAATATCAACGAGCTTTTTTTAATGGTGTTAAGAGGAAGTTTTCATGCCGTTAAGTAATCATGTAGACTTCTCTGAAGCTTTTTTTAGCAACTCCTGCTCTTTTATAGCACCAGCACCCACGTTGTTATGTCGGACAAAATAAGTTTCCATTTAACGCGATTGATATATTATTTATGTATTATGGGCGCAACGTCATGTAGTGACGAAGAAGGAAATACCCAGATGAACTTCTTCATCGGCAGTGACAAGCCCGAGAATGAAAAGCAGAGCTAAGGCATGATGTTACGGGAGAAGAAAAAAATATTTGCAACTCATTAAATGTATTCAGGACAGTAGTAATAAACAAATGATCAATTACCGTGTATTGGCTGTGATTATTTTTTTAATACTCAGTAAATATCAACGTTCTACCGAGCCAATTTTATCACAAGGACCCTCAAAGGTGTATTATATCAAAATATACAATGCACCTTTGAGGGTGTATTTGACCTTTGATTTCTTAGAATAGATCGAATGCGTTGTAAAATAAAATATGCCACACGTGTCCAATGAGTCATGCAAACTGTGTCGAGAGAACTTGATTCGTGGAACATCAAGTGTTGTCAAAATGGTAGGAGTCTGGTTGGAAATTATATATTATGCTGTTAACAGGATGACAAGTAGAAGAAAAAATAATTCCTGCTGCTGAGCGGTAAAATTTTAGTATTTTATTATGTTTATTGTTCGAGTTCAAGTGCAGACCAAGTTTTTTTTACATATGCAGGCCATTTAATGTGTTCATCTTTTTTTATTTGAAGAAATATTCTCATAAAAAAAAGTTAGTTTTAATAAATGTAATAAAATTTATGAGGTGCATGGCCGCGCGGTAACGTACTGAATTTCCGTACAGAAGGTCGTCGGTTCGAACCCCGTGCCGAGCTACTCCCCTCAAATGACGTAGGGATTTTTTCCGCCTAGTATTCGGAGGTATAAAGATACCTATGATTTCCGTCATATATTATAATATATTCTTTCAAAAACAGGAAAACACATGCCGGTGTACTTCGATCGTCTCACTTCGGTGTGTCATCGGATCCAGTACAGCGGTGCGGCCGGTGAATTTGCTGGAGTGCAACGGATCACTTACTAAAACAATCCACGGAACAGCTTCAATTTCCAATTGAATTGACATTGGGATGGCGAGAGGGTCCTCAACTACGAGGCCCAACAACGATCAAACGAACGATGTAATAAAAGTTCAATACAATACAAAACATTTGCTTCAAAGCTTAAGAGCTCCATTTTTATAATTTATAGTATTTTTATCACTTGAACTTTTCAGACGGGTTAACTTTTTTTGCGTTATATGACGAAAAAGTCAATCAATCATTTGTATGTAAGTTCTTGAAATTATTTTTATATTTGTATATTTATACATTTTGGTTCCTTGCGTGAATAAGGGAAGCTTGTAATACACAATATAATTAACTAAAAAATGGAGTTTCAGTAATGGTAAAGGAAGGACGTTGTGACAATAAAGTTTGGATATATGTTCTCTCTGCTTACTTCGTCAGATATTTGGAGTGATCATAGATATCTTGACAATAGTGTTGCTTCACTATTCTTCTCCAGTGTAACAGATTTCTTGCAATGTATACTCATAGAGCCTTTTCGTAAGTGCATCTTTTTGATATCTTCATCTGATCACTCCATTGGATGGATACCCAGCTTTTGCTAATTTAATTATTCACTCCCTCCCCCCAAGATGTGTCCTAAGTACTTTAATGTATGCAAACTTCTTTGTTACACTACAGAGACACATGCTTCTATGCAGGGCTCTTCACATATCTGTGATTTTTTATTTTTATTGAAAAATAAATAATCAGGTAGTGTATGTGTTAATCACGGGCATCACATCGGCTTCTGGTATTCGATTTTGTTTATGTTATATATGCGCCCGCATCGTGGGGCATCCTCTTCATAAACACCGTGTTATTAGTGAGCCGTGATCCCCGGCAGAGCAAACTTTCCATGAGGAAGCCCACCGAACTACAGGCTATTACGGAATGCTTTTATCTTTTAACGTTTTCCCTACTTTGTTCGCTTAGCAAATAGTGGCTCTTAAAAGTTATCCCAAAGTACCTTGATACCTTTTACAGATTAGTTTAGACCTTTACTAGTAGCGAGTTGTTTCGTTTTGTTAATATTGCCTAGGAGTAACATATTTTTCTTTTTCGTATTGTAAAAACTGCATTTATGCTTGCATCGTATTCATGCAATGTTTGCTTTTATAAAGACAAAACTGGATCAAGCTTACAATGATTTACCTATAAATATCTAATTAATAAAAAAAAATCAAGTAAAATAAATATTTAACACTTTTTGTAAATAAAGCAAATATTTTTTTCTTCTAAAATTAAGTAACTTTTTGGAATTAATACTCATTTAACTGAGAAAACAAAGAATCTGCACGAACGTGGAAGTGTTATTTTAGTTTTTTTTTTTAAACAAATTCGAAAGTTTTTAAAGAAATAAGGTTTTCGGAAATAAATGATCGCGTAAGAAAGACCACTGAGTTTTTAAACAATATTAAATTGATATCAAAATAATTATCTATATACTATACCTATGAATTGAGTTTAAATGTATTTTCCTGATTTATTTTATTATTTATTTATTTTAAAATGTCATCGGAGTGTACAATATACCTCAGTTTATTACCAAGTGACAATCTCTTTCAGCCAACCATACAATCGTTGTACAAAGTTTTGAGAGAAAGAGGGGGAGTTCATTATTCATATGGAGAAAAATCTACACAGTATCAAAATAATAAAAACAAAAAAAAAACTGTAAGGAGAGAGAGGAAAAAGGAGACTGAAAATAATGGATAATGGGAAACCAGGAATAACAAGTTATATCACTGAAGGTAGACGTAATGATTTTTAATTCCTTTTTTGTTGCTTATGGTAAAATTATATAAAATAAAATAAAAATTATTCTAATGAAAAAAATATGACGTCAAATTATGATACCACATAAAATAGTATGATATCATCCGATTTCGACTTGCATAAGAATGTGAAATACGAGTACATACATCCGAATAATTCTTTTTTTGTATTTTGGTTTTATTGGCAATAACCAATAAGTTGCGTAATGAGTTCTTTTAGTTAAAATATAGGATAATCCATTTTAATGTTATTAGTTTTTGTCTTTCGTTGACCTATAAAAAGTACTGTTCTTTTGTCAACCACTTTTAAAATCTAAAATGACATTTGAAACACTTTTCTTTAATTTCGTCTGGTCCCAATGTTTTAATTTAATCATTTTCATTGCGTTGCGTCGGCGTTCACATTGTCTTTCCCGTGTAAATTTTTAGTTACAGTTAAGTAATCTTTTTATCTGTTATACTTTACCGTAATCTAGATTTTTTTTAAAATATCATTTAACACTCACTCTCTGTGACAAAGCTCCATCATACTCTAAACGCTCGTGGCACGCACGAGCGGGCAAAATTGAATGGCCATTGAATCGTTAGTTCGTTAATTAAAAGCTTAGTTCTCTCGTTAAGACGACGATACCCATCCCTAGTTCCTGTTGAAAATTGGTTCAATAGTCAATCAAACGAAAATGTTCCATGAAGAGATTTTTATTGTAATTCAAATAAAAAATAAAAGTTGATTCCTTTTTTTCATTTTAATTTCACCACGATATTATGCCTTACTTTTTTATTTTATACTAACCATTTTTTTTTCATTCATACGTTAATAGGACTTTTCATCATCATCATCAATGGCGCTACAGCCCATTGTGGACCCCGGCCTCCTCCAGCAGTCGCTGCCATTCCCCCCTATCCTGGGATGCACTCCTCCAGCCCCTAGGACTTTTACATTACTAAATAAAATAAGAACGTCCACAATAAAAGAAATGAATAAAATTACAACAATAAACAAATTTATTAATTGACCAACAATTAAAAATGACATTTAGAATATTGTCGACGTTTAGAGGAGAATAGAAAAAATATCAAACAAATGAACTTTGAATATGGTGACATCAATATTGAATATATTCATTGAGCAAATATATTGGTTTGTTAGGAAAGATTTTCGTATTTTTAGGACAAAATCTTTGTTTCATCATAAATACACACGAGTACAAACATAAATATCATTAGGCCATCTTCCTTTTGGGATAGGCAGAAAGGACAGAGCCCCATACTTTCCTGTCTCGGCATATATTCTTCGCCTCTTCCGCATCTATACACTTTATCATGCAATACATATGATTTCTCTGATTTTCAACGGTTTCTTCTATCAAAATATCACTTATATAAATAATATGTGACATGTAAAAAGTTCATTTATCCCGATAGCTAAATAAAAACGGTGTAAATATAAATTACCTATAAGAAAATACGACCTCCCTGGTATAATTAGTAAAATGTCTGTCTTCCAATCAGAGGGTTGTTGGTTAGATTCCCATTCGTTACCGATATTTAAAAAAAAAGTTCCAGTCACGTTTAGATTTCAGGCATTTTTAATATCTTTCTTGTTGGTCTACATGGGTAAACCTCATGGGAATAAATCAGTTAGACTGTACAACAGAAGTAAAATACAATACAAAAGACAAGATATCTTGATTCAGATGAATCAACTTCTCAACATTCCTCGCTTCAGATCAGTGCATGACGTTTCAAAGCTCAGAGATAAAAACATATTATTATAAAAGTATGTAAAAATTATTTATTTTTCAGCATCAAAGTTTAATTTTGATAAAAAGTAAATAAAATATCATATATTCATCTAAATACATTAAAGTATGTTGATAACTAAGTGCTTATTTTGTTGTTGCAACTGTCATATTATTATTGTGTTATATTTAATGCATTGGTGATCTTTATATTTGGTTAACGTTTGTAAAAGATTGAAAAAATATATGAAATATCATATATTCATCTAAATACATTAAAGTATGTTTATAACTAAGTGCTTATTTTGTTGTTGCAGCTGTCATATTATTATTGTGTTATATTTAATGAATTGGTGATCTTTATATTTGGTTAACGTTTGTAAAAGATTGAAAAAATATATGAAATATCATATATTCATCTAAATACATTAAAGTATGTTTATAACTAAGTGCTTATTTTGTTGTTGCAGCTGTCATATTATTATTGTATTATATTTAATGAATTGGTGATCTTTATATTTGGTTAACGTTTGTAAAAGATTGAAAAAATATATGAAATATCATATATTCATCTAAATACATTAAAGTATGTTGATAACTAAATGCTTATTTTGTTGTTGCAACTGTCATATTATTATTGTGTTATATTTAATGAATTGGTGATCTTTATATTTGGTTAACGTTTGTAAAAGATTGAAAAAATATATGAAATATCATATATTCATCTAAATACATTAAAGTATGTTGATAACTAAATGCTTATTTTGTTGTTGCAACTGTCATATTATTATTGTGTTATATTTAATGAATTGGTGATCTTTATATTTGGTTAACGTTTGTAAAAGATTGAAAAAATATATAAAATATCATATATTCATCTAAATACATTAAAGTATGTTGATAACTAAATGCTTATTTTGTTGTTGCAACTGTCATATTATTATTGTATTATATTTAATGAATTGGTGATCTTTATATTTAGTTAACGTTTGTAAAAGATTGAAAAAATATATTAAATATCATATACTCATCTAAATACATTAAAGTATGTTGATAACTAAATGCTTATTTTGTTGTTGCAACTGTCATATTATTATTGTGTTATCTTCAATAAATTGGTGATCTTTATATTTGGTTAACGTTTGTAAAAGATTGAAAAAATATATGAAATATCATATACTCATCTAAATACATTAAAGTATGTTGATAACTAAATGCTTATTTTGTTGTTGCAACTGTCATATTATTATTGTGTTATCTTCAATGAATTGGTGATCTTTATATTTGGTTAACGTTTGTAAAAGATTGAAAAAATATATGAAATATCATATATTCATCTAAATACATTAAAGTATGTTGATAAATAAATGCTTATTTTGTTGTTGCAACTGTCATATTATTATTGTGTTATATTTAATGAATTGGTGATCTTTATATTTGGTTAACGTTTGTAAAAGATTGAAAAAATATATGAAATATCATATATCTATCTAAATACATTAAAGTATGCTGATAACTAAATGCTTATTTTGTTGTTGCAACTGTCATATTATTATTGTGTTATCTTCAATGAATTGGTGATCTTTATATTTGGTTAACGTTTGTTTTCTCGATAAATATTTCGATCGGATCGATCTTTGTCTGGCTCAAAATATTAGAAATATGGGTGGAATATGCAGCATTAGGAAGCCCGTGGAAACCATCCTTTTTAGGACCTCTTTCAAAATTTATAATCATATATCTACATAAAAGCCGATAATTTTACTATCACATATCAAAGATCTGCAATGGATTCATTGTAGTTCATCTTCTACGGTTTTCTTACTATGTTTTTGTAACATATGCAAATGCAGGTAAATTTCTGATCTGAAGAACTCTTAAAAAAAACTAAACATCACTTTACAAGAATGTTAGATAATCTTTATCGTAAATTTGTTTACTAAAGCTCATTATTTGAATCAACTTGTGCATATACGAGTATGTTTTGAGACTTTTGCGGATCATCGCATCAGTTGTATTAAATTTTTCATAGTGTTGTACTGCGTTGTTGGACATATGATACCATCATAAACCAAACCGAGCGGTACAACACTCCGAAAGACCTTATATACATATACAACCTACTAGAGCATTGTAATTTGTTTAATCAAACACTGTTTATTCCTGACTATATAACGATATAATGTTACCGGTTTCAAGGTTTTTACCTCATCATTAGAGGAGTACAAACAAAATTTGTTTGTGCTCCCTTGGTGATGAGGTAAATACCTTGAAACCGCTAGTATTATACCATTAAAAAAAATGGCATAAACAGTGTTTGATTAAACAAATAACAATGTCTTTAAACATCCACAGTGTTAATGCCTTCACTATAAATAATATACAACTAGTGAATGTGTCATAACCACTAATGGTCGTTCGTCGTTGTTGCAAACTTTCATTACCACTAAGCGTCGTCCAATGTACCATAAAGTGTTAAAGCTTCATCATCTTCTCATTTGGAAATTAACAAATATGCTTTTATGAGATGGGTTTTATACAGTCTATAGTATTTTATGTCTCATCACCATCGTACCATGTTTGTATGAGGATAGGAAGAGAGAACCGATCTCCACCTCATTATATCCTGACTTCTGATACGTCTATAAACCTCTTCATTCATACTTTCCTATTACAAAATCTTTTCACTCTTTTTTCAATTTGATTTATTTGGTATTGTCATGTTTTGTAAAACTTTTCGTGCCTTCTATACTGTTGTAATTATTTAGATTATTTATGTTCATATTTCGTCATTCATTCTTTCTATATTTGATTGATCACAATGTTCATATGTTTTTCTTAAACACTGAATCTTCTTTTAATCTGTATTTTTCTTAATGCCTTCATTCCTTATTCTGTCAAACATTCACACATTCCATGATATACAATACCACTATGTTCTTCGTTAAACTCAAAAATCTTGATGAAATTTAAAATTTTAAGATTTTTATAAAAAGTTCAGGTGAATTGAAATTGGCAGTCTGTCATCAGATACAAAATATAACTTTAAAATTTTTAAGTTTTTCTTGAAACTCTAATATAGTAAAATTAACTAGCCGTCATCAAGAAAGAGGTATCACATAGTAATGTCAAAGTTTACACGAATTCACGATTAAAATACCGTTAAAAATGTCCACACCAGAACAGTAACAAAAGTTGAAATTCACCAGACACTGCTTTATTCCCCGAAAAAGCAACGTTTATACCTCACGTCTCGTAAAATCACTTTGATAATGGCCAAGTATTCACAGCTATTAAAATGTCATCTGTTGTTGTAGTTTTAATTCCAAAGAGGGGCAGCAAAAAGCTCTTGAAGATGGTCGAAGCATTTGCGTCGTGTCATGGCTGAAGAAACACAATGACTATTGTGACAGTATCTATGACGGATGGGTTGATGCTCTATTGTACAGGCTGAATTCCTATTGGCATGAGACCGTCTTAGCGTCGCGATTCATTTGGACATCAAACCGTCTGAGCATTTGACTAAACCATAAATGTCGCTTTACAGGTTTTAAAGAAATGTTTATGGTCAGCGGTTGTAAGCCATTTGAAGGTCAAAAGTTCATCATTGTTTCCGGCCTGAATTTTTATAGAAATGATCGACATCGTATAAATGTACAAATCTTTATTGATGACCATTCATAATTTTTAAAAACTTCTTTGTTTATTTTATACCATTGTATTAAACTTTCGTTGTATACAGCATACTCAGAAAGAAGCTTGCATATACTGTATGTTATTAATTTATAAAATAAATGTTTGAAAAATGCTAATATACCTCAGAAATAAATTATTTGCATTAGAAGAGATGTATGCAGCTGTTTGAATGTATGCATATTACTAACTGGAAAAATAGCAAACTATGTGTTGATTGATAAACTTTTGTTTGTTGTACATGACACTTATTTACGACATCGTGAATTGTTTTTGGTGCCGTATTCACGAACTGAGCTTTTAAAAGTGTTACCACTTGCACATGGAATGACATTGTTGAACGAATTTTCTGATATCGATGTCTTAAATATCTCAGTGAATAATTGAGAATTGATTTCTTAATAAACTTTTATAAACTCAGGGCTTGTTTGTAGTCAACTTCGCCAACAATGCCTTACTGAAAGTTTTTTTTAAAGAATATATATGACCTAAGTAATAGGTATCTTTATACCCTCAAATACTGGGCGGAATAAAAACCTGTGTCATTCGAGGGGAGTAGCACAGCGCAGGGTTTAAACTGACGAACTTCCGCACCGAAGTCCAGTGCGTTACCGCACGGTCATGCACCTCACAAATTAATAAGTTTTTTTAAATGATTAATTCATCAAATTTTCCAATGACGTTTCTAGAGTGATATTTATGTACTTTCATTTCAGTTATATTATTACATTTAAATTTTTATCATCCATATTTAAAATGCATTGTTTTTAATATTGATGTACTCATTATCCCTTAACACATTCAATGCGATTAAATTATTAAGGTAATTCGCGTGTGGCTGAAAATTAAAAAAAAAAAGATGTAAAATTACGTGCGATTTAATTTGGTGTTGTCTAGTAGTACCCCCTCCATTTGAAACGAAACCAATGTTTCGTTCAATAACACGAGCTTTGCATACGAAAACGCGTCAGGCGCGTTGTTAGCACCCGACAGTTGCGAAGAAGAACGCACTAGGCGCGTTGTTAGCATTGAACGTGTTAATTCATATTGTAACGAAGATTTAAAAAAAATCAAAGTGAGAACTTTTTACGTACCATCAAAACTTATATTAAAAAACGCACGTTTCATTGTTTCATATTTTTAATAAAATTTGTTTATTTTTTAAGATCTAAAAATTTCTACACAGATCTTTTTTTATAACCTTTATTATCAAAATATTGAATGATATGTCCAAATTTTATTCCGGAAGCATTTTTTTAAGAACACTGCACCTGGTTAACGGGAAAAAGATTTCCAAAAGGTTAAAAATAAAATTTAACAATAGACAAAATGACATTTAGTTATTTTATATTCTACCGTTACGTTCCAGATTAGGAGGGCTTAAGTCAAGTTACAATAACTGAACTGTGGCGCCCACTATCAGTTTGCCTCACCACCAGAGGTGTTTCATGTTTGACATGCCGACTAAGTGATATGACTGAGCCAGTGTCTTCTATTTCTTTCGGGTTTAATTCAATATGTTGTACGTAATTGAGACTTGATATTTGAACGTTGTTGAATTTCCAACACCTCAAGACCCTGATTGGGAAAAGTGTATTTATTTTCGTTTGTAATAAAAAGTCATTTATGTTAATACCAAAAAATTAAAAAATATGTGATGCCAGAATTACAATGATTGGAATGTTTTTGTATAAAGTTTGTAGAAAAACATAATTTGTTTTGTTTGTTAATGACAATAAGAATTCTTCACATACTCGTATGATTGTATGAAGAATTAATCGGAATCATTACATTTTGAAAAAATAATCTACAGACATAGACGTATAACATACATATAAAATAAAAATTTGTTATCATTTGAAATAAAATAGTTTATGAAAATACGCATTACTGACGTATTCGACTTCAGTCTAATACGTCGGTTATATGTATTTCAAAATCAAATTTTGTTTTATATAAATCAATGTAATGTTTTCTCAATTATGAGTATATCAAACAGGTAAAATTTTGTCTCAAATATCGTCAACATAAGTTTATTAAATAATTGTTATGGATGTTCAATAAAACAAAAAGAAATATAAAAATAACAGCATAATTTATTCTTCAAAAGTTCTTATAATTTTTTTGCAAAAATATTTCCATGCATATAGTACTAGACTATATGAGTTAATAGAAAAACGTATTGCTATAATACATTAAAAAGAGGAAACATAAAATTAACCAATCGGGGATATTGAGGTGTGCTAAGTTATTCAAAAGCTCTCAACCACTCGAATGATTATAAAAAATAGAGCCATGTAGGTATTGTTATTTTATAATTGAAATTCTATGTTATTTGACATTATTTAGAAATAATAAATCATCTAAAAAATACACATGTCAATGAACTGCATAAGCAAAAACGAGGTAATCTCTCATTCCTTATGATATATTTCAGGTTCTTATTTTTTAAACAAATTATTAGAATATACAAATAAGTATCAATTTATTATGTGTACATTTACTACATTAATTGTATGATAACAATTTTCTTATACAAATCACAGCTCGGCTGGTTCACTGACAATTGGTAATATCTCCCAACTATCCAAAAATATATTTAAGAGGCTCTCAGTGAAACCAGACTTGAATGCTTTTTTAATGTTACTAGGAATTAATCATATTTATAATAGACATCTTATCTACTGAAATGTGTTTCTCTATTTGCACTGAACAGAAAAATGATACCCGTTAAACCTAATCATTACTTTCACAACAACTAAGATACAGGAGCTGAATTATTTTAGTAAATTATATTTATTCATTTTCAGTTGCTGACATAAATTTTTTTCATGTCTCAAATTTGATTTTTTATTAATTTTTTTTACAACATTAAGCATTTAAAGCAACTTTTACTTAAAAACGCAATTGAACTTTTTTAATGTATGGTACTTGTGGCACATATTTTTTTTATGTCTTTTACGTAAATATTTTTCTGTTTGGTTAAGTGTTATTGATTTCTATTTTTGTCATGTGATATGTTTAAGAGTTCATTTTATTTAATTTGTTTTGGAAAAATGTATTGAATTCTGATAGAAATAAATTGATACAATGTCTTTACAACAGTAAAAACCTCGGGATCTTGATCCAGATAAATCAAATCCCCATCAATCTCAACTCCCGTCCAGTCCCTGATATTGCCAAGTTCAGATGTTATAAAATAATATTACAACTAGATTTTACAAAAATTGTTTGTTTATGTTAAATTTTATTTAACACGAATATAATAAATAAATCTGGATTGAACGTGTTAAAAGAAGAGTGGGCACGGTTTTCATTGTGAATGGCACATAGGCTTAAAATGGCATTAACCTATGATTATTATGAATTATGTAGATTCTGTATAAACCGCCTTGAGACACAGATATAGTACATCTGCTATACGTACCCGTTCTCGGGCGCATCGCTGCACAATGAGGTATTAGTCACTTCCATCTATGGCTGGTTTTAATAATCAAAATTATAGGTGTAGATTCTTTACAAAATTATTCATATTTATGTGTGCTTTGTGTAATGATTTGAATCAGGGCCACTGATATTGTAAATGATATGTGTACGGTGCGGTGCATACATGCGATCAATTCCAGTGAGCGCCATTATGCTACTCATCCATCACTAAGAAATCTTATAATTTATGTAGATCTTGAATCTGATGTTGAAAAAATCATTGATGAGAGGTAAAACACCAGTTGTCTATCCACCTTTGGTCACCTATTTGGCATACGTTGTCCTGTGTTAATATCGTGTGCCAATATGTGTGTGATTTTGTCTCTGTCTACCCCATCCACATGATCACGCCAGTACCATTTTCTCTTCCTGCTCCATCTGACGATATCTTCTGTGTGGTAGATCTCTTGGTGTAAACGTTTTTCACTATATCTCTGAAAGATTCTCCTACGACAGTTTCCAATATTCTCACATCGGATGTTCGAAGAAGGCTCTTTGGTCTAGTTGTGATATCTCTGGCTTCAAAATTATAAGCCACGATCAGCCTGATAGAGGTCTTATTTATTTGAACTTCGCTATCAGGCTGTATGTTTTGGTTTTTCCCGATCACATGTCATAGGCAACCAGATATTGCAGCTGCCTTATTAATACACCATGTAATAATTTTATAAAACCAATCTTACAAAATATTAAATATATTTCAATAAATGTATTCGTTACAAACTATTTTACACAAGTATTTTATGGCTGGTTTATTGTCATGTGGCAATTTTTTCCTACCAACCATACAATTATTTTACAAAGTTTAAATGAAAGTGAGGGATTGACGTTGCATACTTTAATTTTATTATTATTGCGTACTTTTCAGCCTGGGGGGAATATTTCCATAAAGTAATCTTTTCTGAACAACTAGTAAGATGTAAAAAGTTTTTAAACTAAAAAAATCCCTAAGATTTTCAGCCTATGACAGCTTTCGTTTCCTTTTTGGTCTTAAAATATTAATACAAAAGATTTTTCTATGTCATTTTATTATTACAGACAGCTTTAATTTTCCCATATAGGCGGGGGCTGCCGTACCGTTGACTCTGGTCCAATGTCATTCACGTGTTGAAAAATATTATCCAAGCCTCTTTGATAATTTAAAATTAAATGTTTAACTATTACAAAATACACGCATTCTTTTATGTGCGTGTATGATTCAAAGTACATTGATTTCTTAATACTTATCCTTGATACTTCCCACTCTATCAATAAAATGATAGGTGCACGATGAGACGCTTTAGGTTTTTTCGCTACTTTACCTTCCTGTCTACAAAGAGGAAGAGCAACGAAATTTTGTGTAGGCTTACATTTGAGTCCTTTGTTCTGTACATTCAACATATTATTTTGTAACATCACACGCCAACTTATTATTTCTTGTAAACTTCGTTATTGAACACACATTATTGATTTTTGGAAAGCCGCACAATCTGCGACATTGAAAGAAGAGTAGCAATAAGCAATATAGTGAATGGTGGGTTATACAATCTATCGACCGACCGGATAACTTCTAGATAAGTAATGGTTGATGCTCAGAATGATATATTGATTTCAATATAACGTGGTCTCATTATATGTATCGTAATCTTAAAAAATGATCTCAGTATGAACAACTTCGTTTAAAATATGGGCCCATTACGTGCATCATAGTTTTAAAAAGTAGTCTCAATATATGCATTTTCGTTTCTAAAATTGGTCTCATTATAAGCATCTTTGTTTAAAAATTGGTTTCAATATATGGATCATTGTTTAAAAAAATAGTCTCAATATATGCAGCTTTGTTTCAAAACTTGGGCACATTACCTGCATCATGGTGTTAAAAATTGGTCTCAATATATGCATCTCCATTTCTAAAATTGGTTTCATAATAAGCATTTTCGTTTATAAATTGGACTCAATATATGAATCATTGTTTAAAAAAATAGTCTCAATATATGCAGCTTTGTTTCAAAACTTGAGCTCGTTACCTGCATCATGGTATTAAAAATTGGTATCAATATATGCATATTCGTTTCTAAAATTGGTCTCATGATAAGCATCTTCGTTTAAAAATTGGTCTCAATATACGGATCATTGTTTAAAAAAATAGTCTCAATATATGCAGCATTGTTTCAAAACTTGGACTCATTACCTTCATCATGGTTTTAAAAATTGGTCTCAATATATGCATCTTCGTTTCTAAAATTGGTCTCATAATAAGCATCTTCTTTTAAAAATTGGTCTCAAAACATTGATCATTATTTAAAAAAAATAGTCTCAATATATGCAGCTTTGTTTCCAAACTTGGGCTCATTATCTGCATCATGGTACTAAATATTGGTATCAATATATGCATCTTCGTTTCTAAAATTTGTCTTATAATAAGCATCTACATTTAAAAATTGGTTTCAATATCATTGTTTAAAACAATTGACTAAATTTATGCATTTTCTTTTAAAAACTGGTCAACACAGGAATCTTCGCTTTCAACGTTAATTCCAATTCATGTATTTTCTCAATATATATTTATCATATAACCAATAGAATTATAACAATCAATGAAGGCTGCATGTAATGGAAGATTTACAATCGATTTCACATTTAAAATCGTTCTGCATACCATTTGACCAGACTGAGATTTGCCAAATAGTATGTGACTTGTAGATTTCATCATTGTTTCACACGATAAATGCAAAAGCCACTCCCTTTTAGTCATCATTACCCATTCCATAAGCAGTGTATATATATACAATATATATACGAGTATATCACGATATTCACTAAATTAAGTGGTTGAGGGAGGAAAATAAAACTTTTCATTTATTTTAATAATAAATTGTAAGTAGGTTTTTATTTATGTCATTAATTTTGAATATTAAAACTAACGTGCCTTTTGCGCAAATGTTTTCTATATAATTAAAAAGACAGTGTTGTGAATCAATAAAAGAAATAATATTATTTTCTTTTCCGATCAGAGTTGCAGCTTCGTCCGCGCTGATCTAGCACAAGTTTCTTCTCATACGACCGCTTCACCTGCTTCATCCAACTCACTTTGGTCTTCATCCTTCTGGGATGATGGAGGAGGGAGGGCGAACTTCTAGTTTGAATCATTCAAGCTGATCTTAAAGATTCACGAAATAATTTTTTCCTGGCATTATCCAGCAGATTTTATATTTTCAAGAACAGTTTTTTTACGAATTTTAAAAATACTTTAATTTTAAATATGATTTAAAATGTTCAAATAGTTTATTTACATATGTGTTTTCTATCAAGTGTATATAAAACATAAAATTTAACGATTTAAAAACATGTATTGGAATTAAAACAATTGTCTACATCCCCGGTCAAAAATATTTAAATATATTTTGAGATATATTTAAGAGATAATGGAAAATAAACTATGATGGATTAATGCAGTCTAAAAGAGCAGTGACACGATTATCCTTTTGTCAAATGCACGTGTCAAACATTGATAAATGACCCGCTAAACACTAAATAAAGAGCAGTTGACTAAAAATGCACCCCTCAGTTTGAGTAAGTTAAGGAACGTTCTGTCAAAGCATCATCAATTTGTGTCCAAAAGCAAGCGCCTGCTCAGAGATTTCTAACAAAATTATTTAAATATTTTGTTGATAACATTAATTAATTTATTAAAAATGTATACGACCTTGTCTTGTCTGTCGAGTGTCTTCTAAACATTATGCATATCAACATTTACTAAACGAAAGACGAACTTCTGCAACTTCTAGGTGATTTATCATAAATTCTTATCGTGCTATTTAGGAAATAGCGCCATGTAAAAAAATGTATTATAATTTGTGTGTATAAGGGTGTGGGAAGAAAACCATATGACGTCCTCGCGGATGAGATCGCCCTCCTATAAGCGTATTTCGATTGGAAGATGTTATGAGATAAGCCGAGACCGTTTGATAGCTTCTCTCTAAATGTACGAGTATTTTCCTTTTCATTACCTTAACAAATATGCACAGTTTCCAGAAATATACATGTTCATTTTTGGTTTTACTTTTGTTTTTGTTTTTATTCTTATGATTGTGTGCGGTATATTATGGGATGAACAAGTTTGGTCTTTCTGGAGGGACGATGTGTGAAGAGTTTGATTCCGCATGATGTTTCCAGTTGTAATTGAGTGTCACTGTTTGTCAGGTTGATGAGAACGTGCAACGGGGTTTTATTTTTGTGTAAACAAAAAACGGAAAGAAGTATCGATTTATTTTTTCATGCTAAATATCCTCAGTGAGATACAGGCAAAAGCCTAGTTTACTGGGTATACGACAAATGAAAGGCGACAAACCCAGATCCATTAAAATAATGTGTGTCCAAATTAAATTACCTGTTGTTTTTTCGCAAATTATGTATATTTCTTGTCATGTGTAATAATAAATAAATAAAATAAATATACTCGTATATAAAATCATCATGAAGACTATTTTGCATAAATGAATATTAGTATTCACTAACAAATTTCGTTTAACATTATTAACTAAGCTTACAGCATAGTTGTGTTTTCTATGCTAACGTTAATCTGTTTTTAACATAAAAGGTTTAAGATGCTTAATTTAGCTTGAATACCTATTGTTTTGGAGTTAATCGTAATTGAGAACGTAGATTACATTCCATTGTTTAATTTAAGTCTAATTAATTATGAAAATCACGTATGAGTTAACGAATAAAATGTAGGAACCTACTCTTTTTATATACAAATTCTAGTAGCTAATTTGAAACATCCCAAGATTAAAATATTTTATTGTGACAATTTTATAACGTCTTAGATAACTATTAATTTTATTGAAGTTTTCTTGTGTGTTTTTAGAGTTTTTTTTTATGAAATGGATTTTGAATTATTTTTGTAGCGCAATTGCTTTAGAAAACAAATGTGTGAGAAAATATAGTACGGTCAAAATTCACACAATCAAATGGAAAAGTGCCTAGAGCAGATACAACGAAATTAAAAAAGTATGTTCGTGAAAATATATTGCAGGTAGAAGACTTAGAGATAGAGAAATATGTGAAGTAGACTATATTATGAGATAGGGTAGGGACCGAAGAATACACTGGCGAGGGCATGTGGAAATAATGGATAACACAAGAGTTCCATACGTGGCAATGCATGAAATACCCGCTACCAGTCTAGGTAGGAGTCAATATACCTTCTCATACAACTTCTACGAGTTTTATAACTTTCTACGTTTGGTTCTTTCAAAATATCATTCACTTGATCCAACCATACTTTTCTTGGTCTTCCTCTCATACGTCTTTCCCTCATATTTGTACTATATATTTATTTTGTTAGTCTTTCTTTTTTCATTCATTATACATGCCCAAATCATCTCTCAGTGTGCCTTCATCTCACTCAACACATCATCCTTAAATACACACATACTATATTTCATAATCACTTAATTCCGCATTCTGTGATATTTAGATATTTTTACACCATTTGTTCGACTCCTGTCAGTAATTTTCCTTGTCCACGTTTTACTCTAATACATCAAAGTCTGCACCAAATTTCTAATATGGACTATCATCTTAGCACATTTTGATACTGTACGGTTCGAGTATATAATATGTTTTATTGTCCCTCTTTAGAAAATAATTAATAATAACAAATAATTTGTGGTTGGTTGGATGAGAATTCTACTTAGCTTTTAACCAGAAAATTTTTAAATAAATAAACAGAACGTAATCGAAGTTGTTTATATAGCTTAAGAGAATAAATGCTGTATGACGATTTGCCGTTGAATAATCGGGTATTCAATGCTGCTTCGCAATACTTCCCCTGTTTACTGATTCACCACAGGGACACGCTTATTTACTTGGCTGAATTGAATTGCTTAAGAGGTTGTTTACATTGAGTGTCTTACATAAGCGTTTTATGAAATTCATATCCACTTACTGCTGCTTCGGACTTTATTATTCATTGTTATTCAATATTGCCAAATAATTTGCATTGTTTCAAATCAATTACAGTCTCATAATATGGAATACTTCTATTGAATACCGAAAGGGTTATTTTATTGTGATTCTACTAAAGTAAGAATGAAAATGAGCTTGTGAACTTATATAATTGACGACCTCCATGGCATAGTTAGTTATTCCCATATTTAAAAATGGTTCTAAGGACGATATAACCAACTACAGACCTATCGCCATACTTTCTTCAATAGCTAAGCTCCTAGAAATGTTTATGGATCGCACACTAAGGTCGTTAGTGGACCCATACATAATTGATGAGCAGCATGGCTTCAGAAGAGGCAGATCTACTGAATCCAATCTGATGGTCTTCACCGACTATGTTTCAAGGGCTGTAGATAGTGGCAATCAGATTGATTGTTCGTATCATGACTTTGCAAAAGCTTTTGATCGCGTCAATCACAAAAAAATATTAGAAAAAATGAGTGAACTTGGGATCCCAGGTAACTTACTAAGGCTACTGTCAGATTATCTTACAGATAGAAAACAATTTGTTTCACATGGAATCTACAACTCCGATTACTTCACTGCCTACTCAGGTGTACCGCAGGGGTCTAATCTTGGACCTACCTTATTTCTTATTTTTATTAATGATATAGGTAGAGTTATAAAAAAATCCACGTTTCTTCTATTTGCTGATGACCTCAAAATCTTTCAAAAAATTCGTTCTTATACCGACTGCTTAGACCTACAGGCAGATCTCAACAACGTTTGTGAGTGGAGCCACAATAATAAATTATATTTCAACGCATCAAAGTGCAAAATTATGTCGTATCATCGCTCACACGTCTTGAAATTCCATAGATATACACTAGAATCTATACCTATTCCCCGCACAGATAATATTAAAGATCTGGGTGTCTTGTTCCACAGCAATCTCGCGTTTGGTCCTCACATAGAAGTTATGTGCAACTCAGCTTATAAAACTCTAGGATTTGTTATGAGAATCTCTAAGTCGTTTGAAAACCAATTGGTGCTCAAAACGTTGTTTAATTCATTGATCCGTAGCAAACTAGAAAGCAATGCTTGCATTTGGAGCCCGGTGGGGGACCGCAGAACTCGCTCATGGTGGAGAAAGTACAAAAAAAATATCTACGATATCTCTACATGAGTGAGTTTGGTGTCTATCCGTGGCTATATCCTACGCAGTTTCTGCTGGGCATGCTCGGGTATAACTCCTTGAGCGTAAGAAGAGATCTGCGTCTCTTGGTATACGTTGTCAAACTCGTTCGAGGAGTTGTGAGCTGTCCAGCATTACTACAAAGATTAGCGTTAAATGTTCCTAACAATTACACTAGACTGCGCCGGCAGGAACTGTTCTCAATAACATACGCAAGAACGGGTCTTCCAGCCGCTATGCCTGTTGGAAGGGCCTTAACTCTTCTTAACGGGACTGCTTCGGATATTGACATATTTCATATCACATTACCAAAAGCAAAAGTAAATTTTCTTCTTAGATTAAGCGCGTTAGAAAGCACTCATCAACATACTTAAGTGACTGAATATATATGTAACATACGTTTGTGTGTAAATACTCATTTGTATACATATGCATTATTTTTTACTTTATATAATTTAAAAAAAAAAAATTTTCCCTGTAATTTTTCTTCTTTTTTAATGTCTTGTATTTTTCAATGTAATTGGGCTAAGCCTGTTTTGAAAAAATAAATAAATAAATAAATAAATAAATAAATAAATAAAACGCCTGTCTCCCAATTCGGAGATTGTGGGTTCAAATCTCGCTGGAACACAGATTTTTTTAAAATTATTCCAGTCTGGTTTTCACTTAAAGCCTCTTTAACATGAATTTGGTTCGTTGGAAGAGATTGCCACATGGAAATAAGCCCACCAGGTTGTACTGTATACAACGAAAGTGTTATACAATACAATAAATTGATTATGTAAACATTATACTTTTTTGGTATCAAAAATAATTTTGCACAGTGGTAAGCTAGTGTCATCCTTGATTGTATTGTATAACACTTTCGTTACATTCATGCAAACATCATTTCGTTACAAACAGCTTAAAATTTAATATTTTCATTTTTTAAACCCTTTTTGTGCGTCTTGGATCTAGTTTGAATAAACACTTTTTAATAAGACACAAGTTCAAGGGAAGGGCAAAACAAACACGAATAACAAAATATTTCTAAAACGTATTTCCACGAAATACTAAAGCGTGCGTACTCCACTATCTTCTTGATGAATTATTTTTCATCATAGAAGTTCTAAGAGGTTGTGTGGCAATGTTCGTACATTTCCAGCCGATGTGTTCAGCTGGAATTCTTAAGCAAATCGTAAAGAGTAGATCTCATGGCCTACTGTCAACTGGTTCGCAGTGTTGTCACGTGTGCGTCCAATAAAGATGTCAACGCTTCAACGCTGCGGGAGACGTGCGTCAATTCAACATTGGAACCCGTCAGATATAATATGATTCTGGGAAAAAAACTTTGTTTAAATTACCGGAAAAAAAGTTACTTGTGATGTGAACCTTATTGTTTAAAAAATTTATACCAAAATTGCATGTGAATTAACTTTTTTTAAATGAATTCGTTCATTGGACGCTTTTGTTTGAAATTCCATTTTATAAATTGAATAGAATAGAAATAAGATCCAATGACAGAAAGGATAAGTTTATAAAATAGCAACTCTCTTGAAAAACTTGTTTTTATAAAAAAATGATACTAACGGGAATATGACCCGTTATCTTCGGGTATGAAGTAGTGTAATTCATCATCAATAACTGTTTTAATAATACAGTCAATATGTGAAATTTTCAGTTAAATTTAAAACAAATCATTAATTATAACTCTGGGTTATAGCCAACTTAATATTTTCCACATACTTCTGCAAATAAAATTTTTTGATCGATAATAATTTTCATACACTTTCGACCTCAAAATAATATAAAAACGGTTTTGCTTATTTGATAATATTTAAATTTACAATATTAAAATTTACAATACATCTGCGGTTATTGTTTCATTTCTGAAATCGGCAAAAAGATTGGAATTATATTTTTTTAAATATTTACATATTAATTAAATTCTACGTACAAATCTGTATTCATTTATATGATCGAAATTGACAGAATTTATTGATGTTGCGAAAGATACATTTAAGTTTTTTAAGTTGTAAGATCAACTTTTTTTTTCATGATTTACGATAAATGAATTGAGGATAGCGGATATTATTCAGAAACTTCGGATTTAAGGGTAGTATCGAGATTTAATTTTTTTAATAAATTAACCCATTTATTTCGATTTATATTTAATAATACTATATGCTCTCAATCTCATTTTTCTACATTTTAGTTCCATTCATTATTTGGTTTATTCTAATACTGGCAATTCTTTCAACTTGTACGTGGTTTTTCTTAAGATTAGCTGCCAATAGGTTTGATGTGTAACAATTTTTAGAATTCTAGAAATTTAACTTTTCCACGTCTGTATATCATTGCCGTCATAGTCGCCTTTTTTTTATCTGAAAATGTATTTCAACTCCAATATTTATCGAATGCGGATATTTCTAATACGGTCTCTGAGATTCTCTCCTGCTATGGCTAGAAAGTTTTCATTTGTAAACTTTTCCAAAATAAAATCTTTTATATTTAACTACCTAAAGTAAACTTTAATATATATCTAAATGTATTTGAATATCAATTAGTAAAACGACTTTTATTTGGTTATTATTTCCAGATTTTCACTTCAGTAGTTTTTATACATTACTTTGACATGTCCCGCTATTTTAATATTCATTTGTTTTTGTTTACATTCAAACAACTCCTTGCTATATTTCTAAAAGATAAAACATTTTTTTTTTTAACTTAATGTTCCATTAGAAATCTCTTGTGACTGATTATGATTGTCAGCTATTCTGCTGATAGAAAACGCTTCTGCGAGAATTACTTTATTGTGTGCATTTCATTGAGCACATAGTCTTGAAAAATCAAACCAAAAATGACAATGGCCAGGAGATCATAGTTCCACGACGATCGTCAGGTTTTATCTGTTGTAGCTCCTCGTTAGACAGATTTATATAGCACCACTTCAATATGACTTAAAAGCGCTTAAAAATACGAAAAGTAGCTTACATGCTATAGAAAAACATACATTCAAATGACCAGTCCGATAGTTACGCCAGGAATCGAACTTTGGTCAGTTCTAACCGTTGTTAAACCACAGTTGCAAAAATATGGTTTTTATTTTGTCAAAATTATGTATTTTAGAACAATCACATTTTAAATGGTGACTAGTTTCAAAAATGTTTTCAAATTGTCACAATATGTGTACCTCTTAAAAAGTCCTTTTTTATCTTTTTTTTTCAAACTATTATTTAAATTTCATTATTTAAAAAATGAACATGATCTCCGTTTTTGTATCGGCGCCAATGCTTAACATTTTCTTTCGTTACTTGGTGAAGCGACGGTCGTATTTTCTACCGAGTTGAAATATTTGAGATCCGTCACGCGCTCCGTGGGCTGCCCCGGTTATTAGGACTGCCGAAATAAAAACAATTCTTTACGGTGATATTGTGGTGAATTTTGGAAGTCAGTCGTCAGTTGAACGCTGTTTAATAACGCATAAAGTACTCTATTTTATGCCACTTTTTGACATTTTCCATGGTATTTTTTTTTTCAAACGTTTCTTTGGGTATTCAACTAGATAAAAAGACTGCATGAGGTAAAATGTTGTAATTTTTTTGCTTACAAAATAAAATGCGTGAAAAGTTTTATAAACGATTTGGGGTCAATTTGTACTATTTTTATGTTTGCAAGTCATTTCTCAGTTTTTATTGGCGTTTAGTTAAAAAGTTGAATTATTTTTACTAAAAAACATATACTGAGATCATGCCATATCAAATTATACTATATTGATGGTTCACGACTGCTTTTTGGTGCCAATATTGATGTACGAGAGTGAAACGTGTATGTTAAAAATAAATAGAAGACGCCGAATAAATGCAGTGGGAAAGCATGCACTGAGAAAAATATGCGAAGTGTTGATGAATGACAAAATAAGATATGTAATTGCTAAATGATAAATGCGAGCTAAAAACTAATGTGGGAAGTAGGATAAAAAGAGTACTTTAAGGTGGTTTGGCGATATTGAACGGATGGGTGACGAAAGATTGACGACACAAATTTACGATGTAAGCATGGTTTGGAGTTGTGTTGGAAAAAAAACCAAGTTTGGACCAAGCGAATGAAATTTTGAAAGAAGGAAAGCTAAATAGTAAGATATACAAATAGAACTGTTGAAGCTGTATAAATATGCAATAAAAAGGCTCCGTTTATTATCAATTAAGAAAGGATTTGAATATAATCGGTGTAAATAAGGGCTCTAGATATAAATCAATCCAACAATCTCTCCCCTTGAAACCATGTTTTAATATAATAATAATGAATAAGACGGAAGTGTCTGTCATGGGTCTTTTGCGGACGGTCCATTGCATGGTAGCTAGTCACCTTTACAGAATAGGTATTGTGGAGAATCCTGACGGCGAGTGTGGTCTGGATGATGAAATTATAGAACATGTATTTTTCGGTTGTCCTTTACGAGACAAATTTGATTTGCTAAAAGCCATACCTTGACCGTGTCCAATGAATGTTGTGTTTCTTTTTTCTTCGAGGAACTTTTCCATTTATATCGAGTGTTAATTTTTTTAAGCTTAATCAGTGTAAACTTTGAATTATCTAGAATTGTATTTTTTTTAATTGGCTTTATTATATCGACTCATATAATTGTATGATGACTTACATTTGGTGGCACAAATCATCCTAGCCTGGGTTAAAAAATTGCCTGTGTAAAAAAAAGATAAGATATTTTAAAACCAAGTTTATTATGGAATCAGGAATATGAATATGACCAATAGCGATTATCCAGAGTTTTTCTTTGTTATGTTCACTTTTATAGTTTTGACGATTTGATGTTTTGTTTATTTTTAATTTGTTGTTTTTGCTGCTCACTAAAGATTTCGAATAATTTTTATATGTCCTAACATAATATGAACCAACCTATTTTTTTGTTTTGAAATGTATTAAATAATATTTTAAATGTCGAAATAATTATTTTTATTATTTGATTCATTCAGTGTGAACTGTTTTTCATATTAATCATTCATACTTTGACAATTATCTGACAAGTATTGTGTGTTTTGGTTGGGTAGAGTAAATTTGAAACTGTAATAATTTATTTTAATAAAATTTAAACCACAGCATGTCCAGTATATCTATTTTTTTTAATCGTTGTAATGTTAAACAATTATATAATAATTTTAACTGTCTAGTTTTTTTTACGAGATTTAACGTAAATGAAGTTGGTGAGCAAGAAAATTTAAGTGCTTGTTTATTGTCCAACGAATTAGTTAAATACCTTTCTTTCTGTTTAGAAAAAAATGTTAAATATTAGGTGTTAACACAAGTTGTGTCCGTTTTTTTTTTAAATTTAAAAATGAGCACCAAAAGTAAAACAAAATGGTAAAGATTATACGTCATTCAAAAGAAAATTTTCTGCTCTACAAGATATTGTGTTTGCTTTTACGTTACATATATTATTTTATTTGATTACAAGCCTTCAAAATGGAATGTCAAGTAGACGAAAGTGAGCATTTTCGACACCTCCTTCTGTTCGCGTTCAATCGAGGGAATAAAGCTGCCAAAGCTGCTCGCGATATTTGCAAAGTGTACGGTTAAGATGCTATGAATGAAAGGACAGCTCGTCGATGGTTTTTCCTTCAATAATGACGTCGAATTGCGGACATAGTTGGACGAATTCCTCGAGTCAAGGCCGGATGGTTTTTATCGCACAGGCATTGAAAAACTTGTAGAACGTTGGCAAGTAGTTGTAAATAATGAAGGAAAATACATTATTGACTAATTTGTTGTCATTTTTGGTTGTTGTGTCCTCTTGTTCTCTTCATTTGGAAAAAAAACGGACACAACTTATTTTAACACCCAATACATAAATTAAAGCAGCACTATAACCACAATAAGTACGATTTATACAAATAATCTATCGGCAAAGTAAGGAAATATTCTGCTCTTGAAAAAAATATGAAGCCCTAAGATTCTTTCTGGAATGTCTGTCTTGATTTTTTTTACTCCGTTTAATGAAATATACGACAAATGAAAGGCAACAAACCCAGATCCATTAAAATTATATGTCCAAATCAAATTACCTGTTGTTTTTTCTCAAATTGTGTATATTTCTTGTCATGTGTAATAATAAAAAAAAAAAAAAAAAATGGATCCATTAAGATAAAATTTCCTGATGCCAACATTACATTAGCACATATATTTTCACATAATCAGATGTGAAATAACAGCAATTATAAATTTTGCAAAGCATGAAAATGATTTTAAAAGTTAGGTCACTGCTATGAATATGACAAAAAAACGGCGTGTTTCATCACATTTAGTGAATTCTTTTACATTAATTTGTAACCTCATTTACTTAACACAAGCAATTAAAAAGGCATCAGTTATAACTGTTTTATGTGTTACAACATTGTGAATTCCATTGTGATACTAGAACCGGTTGAAAAACGGTTAATAATAAACTGAATGCCTTTAATGATCATCTTTTCCATATTTAAGTACTTAATAGAAATATATCGTTTTGGTCTATTTTTTTGGTTTAGTTTAATGCAAATGGGTACAATTTTCTTTACAACTGTTGATGAAACACTTAAACTTATTGCTATTTATTTATTGTTATTACGTGTCAATAATGTATTAAATCCTAGCAATCTTAATAAAAATATTGTATTATATAACACTTTAGTTGTATGCATTTCATTATATACTGGCAGATTTATTGATACGAGTATGTGGCATCTAAGTTAAACGTAGTTTTAGATCAGATTTAAATAGAAGTGTCGATAATACAAATACGAGGGTTGCTAATTAAGTTTTGAGATATGGCAACACCAGGGTAGATACGTCAAATCTGACATCAGCATCGTAAAGTTTGACGTTTTTAATGGTATACGTGCTCAGAAAGTTTTGTCATACGAGTGCTATCTCGGCCAAAAATGGAATGAAATCGTGAATATTTTCGTGCGATGATTTTTTATGATTTTCGACGTGGTCTAACTCAACAACAGTGTGCCAATCAACTCGTTTCGACTTTTGGTGATAAAGCACTATCTCAGGCCACTGTATTTCACTGGTTTTCCGAATTCAATCGTTGTCGTAGTTTGCTCCAGGACGAATTTTGTGAAGGTCGTCCAAAATCGGTTGTTGTGCCAGAAAACATCGATGATGTGTGTGAACTGATATTGCAAGATCGTCATGTGACTTATCATGATATTGAGGCATGTTTGGGCATTAGTTCCACTTGCGTACATTCAATATTGCATGAACATATGGCCGTCAAAAAGATTTGTTGGTGTTTAATACCATATAATTTGACAATCGCTCAAAAAAAGGCTCGTATCGATTGGCCCAAAGAAATGTTAAAAAAAATCGATCTCGGTGCTTCAAAATACGTCAATAAGATTGAGATAGGCGACGAATTATGGATCTATGCATATGAGCCTGAAAATAAACAGCAATCGACTGTGTGGGTCTTTCAAGACGAGCCAAATCCGACAAAAGTTGTTCGCGCACGAAGCACTTCGAAGCAAATGGTGCCTTGTTTCTTCGGTATAAATGGTCATATCGCAACAGTGCCTTTAATTGAACGTTATACGGTCAATTCTGAATGGTGCATCACCATTTGTTTGCCAGAAGTGTTCGGAAAAATGAGGAAAACCAACCGCCGAAGACGAATCATTCTCCACCACGACAATGCGAACTCTCACACGTCGGCTCAAACAAGTGATTTTTTGAGCACTCAAAACATCGAATTGATGTGTCATCCGCCGTACAGCCCTGATTTGGCACCCAATGACTTATTTTTATTACCGAACATCAAAAATAAATTACGAGGTCGACGTTTTTCAACGCTTGAAGAAGCGGATGATGCGTTCAAAACGCATGTTTTGAAGTTACCTCATCCGGAGTGGAAAACGTGCTTCGAAAATTGGTTCAAACGCATGCAAAAGTGTATTGATCTCCATAGAGAGTATTTTGAAAAACAATAAAGCCATTTTCGATGATAAATATTTGTTTTTACTTGTCTGTCTTAAAACTTAAGTAGCAACCCTCGTATATATGTTAATTCCACTATCCATCATGACTTCTTCAGACATGCTGGTACCTATCTAGATTATTAAGACAATGAAATGAGATAAGATTGTAAGTTATTGGCTTATACGAGTATACAAATCTTAATGCATTGCACTTTCGTTACAATACAGCCTGGTGGGCTTATTTTCCCATGGCAATCTCTTTCAACCAACCAGAAATATGAAAACGAAATGCCTTTAGTGTAAACCTGAGTACACTTTTAACTATTTTAAATTAAATAAAACAGAAAAATGTAGTGAACATTTTTTACGTATATATCTATAGTGTTATAAATAGGATACGCTGATACTCAAATTATTAAAGTATTTATTAAATAATCCTAATGAAAATGATGAACCTGATGTACTGTTACCAATTTATTAATGTTTTGCAGTTTGTTATTTGCAATAAAATTTCAGCAAAAAAATTATTGAACTATGAGAGTATTTTTTTTAATTACAAAAAGGTATTTAGGAGATAAAACAATTTGGAAAAGAAATAATAAATCTGGTGTTCGGTTTATTAACACATTGTATGCGGGAAACGATAAAACTCGTTCTATCCCGTCTTATGTTAGAGAGCGGGAGACGAGTTTACTCGTTTTGGTTTGCCAAGCGGTGGTATGCGGGAAACTTGTAAAAACGGTCGCCAAATGAGGTGGAAACTGCGCGTTATCTATTATAAGATTCTTATAAGATCTTATAAGATCTTATAAGATTCTTATAAGATCTATTGAAAATTTCGTAATTATATTGTAATTTTATGTAAATAAAATAATTTTGATGGTGAAAGAGTATTTTTTTCTATGTTTACCTAGAATGTAGTATTTTGTGTGAGTAAAAAATAGAGCAACCTATATTTTGCATAATAAAGATATAGATAGTTCTATTCAAAATTTCGTAATTATATTGTAATTTTATGTGAATAAAATAATTTTGATGGTGAGAGTATTTTTTTCTATGTTTACCTAGAATGTAGTAATTTTGTGTGAGTAAAAAATAGAGCAACCCATATTTTGCATAATAAAGATATAGATAGTTCTATTCTTAGTAAGATACAAAAAGTTTTTCGAAAAAATACTAATTAGTTTGAGAGATATGGTTTTTTTACGAAAGTCTAATTTTTTCGCAAAAAAGTCTAAAAGTACCCGCATTGCGTCATCACTTGTCGCGAAAAGTACCCGCAAACAATGTGTTAATTATGTACGTATAACGACTATGTATCTAATTTGTAACGTCACAAAATCGTAGATAGTACTCGTATTGGTTTTTAAGGTGATTTTATTGACAATTTTGGTATGTAACAAATTAGATAAAAGGTTTTAGAATATCTTATAAGGTTAAAATATATTAGCATCTCATTGCCCCTTTTTTGCTTCCAACGCCCCCCCCCCCTACTTCCCCTAGGACCAGCATGGCCCCCTAAGTTCCCTCCAGTTCCCCCAGGGGGGGGGGGGGCTCACTTTGGGAACCTGTGATCTAAAATAAGGTCCATTACATAGCCAAAAATTTAAATATGTTTTTTCACAATATATAGATAAAGGTATTTACATATATGGAAAATCCTCAAGACCAAATATTATACAATTGAAATTCAAATTGAATCGTTTCTAGTAAATAAATCATTCCACATAGTCCAAATATGTATTCTCAAATAGAGAAATATGTAAATTGATAAGTGTGAACATACAAAATTCAAGAGAAATGATAACATATGATTAGTATTAGTGTCACAGAGAGCAGCAAGTCTAGGACGTGGCCATTGGAGAAGCCTCACTCGACCTTACAGCAGCGGTTCATTTACATCACTGTTTTTCCCACAATTGACAAAACACTTATCAGTAGCGTACGCTTCTGTACAGAGGATACATAGATTACGATTTAATGCAGGTTTACTTTATTAAAGTTAAAAGAAAGTGGGATACTATTTAGTTGCAACCAACTTTTTGCTGTTGTATAATATTTTTTAGTTGTATTACATAATAGACCAAGGAAATTATAGTTGGATCTAGTTAATTATATTTTGAAAAAAGGAAATGTAAAAAAGTCAGAGAAATCTTAAGAGTTGTATGGATGTAGAAGAGGCAAAATACATTTGGCGAGATACCATACTTTAGCACTCTTGTTTTCTCCTACCCCAACAGGGAAACGACGCAATGGTTGTTATTTTTTATACCTAGTTTTGTGCGTGTATTAATTATTTTGCAATGATTTAAACACAAAAAAATCACTCAAGAAAAAAGTTTTATAAGTTATTGTATTTTCACAAAAATCGGAACAAAATTGTAAAAACAATTTTTTGATCAATAAGAAATTGTCATCAAGTCAATGAGCGTTTAGTTTAAAGGTTAATTAGTGATTTTCATCTTAATGCGTGCAACAAAATCAAACAAAAAAATAATAGTTTAAATTATTTTGTAGTGATTTTTAGCAAAGTTAAAAAAACGTTGGTTTTACGAGTATACTATAAGTGTATTTCACCAAAATACGACGAATATACTCAAAAATACAAGTTTAGTTCATTAAATGAGTCTCTCCTCATATTTATTAAACATTTATTATATAGTTATTTAAATTACGTGAATTCCACAAAAAACTCAACTAATTTTAAAACAGTTTAATTTAAAATCACCAAATTTATTAGGCAAGTTTATTTTGGTCCCTTAATTACATTATTTTAAATTTAGAAAGACACGTTAAGTTTTATTTAGTCCAAATGAAATATTCGTCCATATCATGAAGTACGAGTATATTTTCTTTATTTCGTCTGTATATAATTCAGTAAGCCTAATGCCTGCATCCGGACCTTGCCTATCCATGTTGAATTTCCTGGACTCCCCTGCAATGGATCTATGTACTGTATTGTGGTCATCCACTTTGTTATTCATCGCGTCTCTGGAAGGTCGTACGTCTTGCCGGTTGTCTTCTTCCCATCAGCTACGTGCTTCTCAAGAGACGTGACATGGGCCTGGTGAATATTTGATGCAGAATCGGACCATTTGTGTCCACGTTAATGGAAGAACGACATACTGCCATGTAGACCCGAGTTATGTTTGACTATAATAAACAGTGTTGGTCCAACTTAAACTATATATTAAAATATTTTTCTTTATATCGCAATCATTAGACCTTCCTGGATTATCAGTGGAACGCCAGCTGTGACTCCTTCAAATAGAGCCTTCCACACGGAGCTTTCGGGTTTCATTCAGCGATAGTGACTTGACAAAAACGTTCAAATTAGAATTTTAAAAAATCATCAGGTGACAAATTTTTTGTTTGTTGAAATTTTTTGATTTTTTTATATTAGTTCGGAAGTTTATCAATTCATGTAAATTGTTTTATAATATTGACAAACATCACGTCTTATATAATAGTATTCGTACCCTAAATATAGGGATTTTAAAAATATGTACTTGAAACTTTACTGTGGTGCATAGGTTTTTTAATAATTAAAAAAAGCGTTTAGTGAAATAAAAAAAGAAGCGTTTAGTGAAATAGAAAAAGAGTTTAGTGAAATAAAAAAGGATTATTTTTATTGTTAAATATTCACACATGTTACCATCACCTTTTCTTACAGGTACACTTATATTTTCAAAAAAGAAAAAAAGTATTTTAGTGTGAACCAAACGGCTGTAATTTCCATTAATCATGAAGTTTATGTAATTTAACATTTTTTTAATTTGTTATAATTGATTTGTAAAAGATTGGAAACCATAAATTTTGATCTACAGTAAACCAAATGAAATAAAAAAGTTTTATTTAAGAGAACAAGTAGAAAGGTCTCCTGTCAGTTGTATGTGTTTTCGAATATTTAGGAATCCTCAGTTAGTTTTCCGATATCGTTACTCCTGAGTTTTTGACTCGTGTCGTGTCTTTGGATAGAATCCTCTAAGAAAAAGAACAGGAGGCTTGACGTTTTGACGAGACAGAAAGCGGTAAAGGTGAGAAAATACAACTTGCCCAAAACATGGAATACGTTATTTCTTCAATAATTTATATTCTTTCACTTACCTCTCTTGATGTTTGCTTTAAACATGCATCCTAACTGTTATCTTCGGCAATTGATAACAAATGAACTTACTACATTTTTTTATATGTATTGTAATAAAAAAAGGTTATCAACGATCAGTCAGATAAACCACACATGAATTTGAAATTTGCTAATAAGAATGACGTAATGAGACAATTTATTTTTTAGAAAACATTTTGCTGTATTTTGAAAATTACTTCACAATTAAACTTTATTTTGAAAACGTTATTTATCCTTAAATGAATGTGAGCCAAAAACCGGTGTTTAAACAGGGGGAAAAATATTACTGAACAATTACATTCACAATGCAAACATGTTTAGAAGTCGTCTGTCAATTTTCACGGAATCAATTACCTGCTTCCTTTCTTATTTGATTGATTGTGAAGGAAAATCAGAAAAAATGTGTTATAAAAAAAGGGTTGCATAGGATGGGTAGAGAAGCAGTATCTAACAGAAGACGGAATTAGGACATTATGAAATAATGCGGATTGATAGAAGATTTAGTGCCTAAAACGAAGAGCATTGATTGATATGGTTCAGTCAAGTAGAAAGAAGTTTGATGAAATATCGATAAAAATAATTTATGTGAGTATAGAGAGGATGAGAAGTTTGGAAAGACCTAGGAAACTAATAAAACAATTGAAATAGGGAGGAATGAAAATTCTTTATGATAGTAGAGTATATATGACGAAGTATATGAACGTAGCAGAAACGAAATATGTAATGCCTTAATATGCTGAATTGGAGACCTGTTCTATATCCCTATGTAATGATAATATTGATACGTGGTAATTTTCAGAAAATTTCATGTATCCAAATAGGGACAGATCAACCTTCTCTGTCGTAAGATAATGCATATATGCTATAATCTTAAACAAATAAAATAAAGGAGAGAAGATGAATACTACACACTTGTTAAATTTTATTTCCTATAGTACAGTCTGGTTTTCACTTAGGGCCTATAAAAACATATTTCTGGTTGGTTGGAAGAGATTCCCACATGGCAATAAACTCGCCAGGTTAAAAAAATGGTGTTTAAGAAGACTTAAGTGAAGACCAGACTATAACTCAGATAGGGGGGAATGGCAGCGACTGCTGGAGGAGGCCGGGGCCCACAATGGGCTGTAGCGCCATTGATGATGATGATGAGACTATAACTCAATTTGAAAAAAGAAATGGGTACCAAAGGGAATCGAATCTATCCCCCTCTATGGGTTGGAAATATGGCAGTTTTCCAACTAGGCTATACAGGCCGTAAAGTAATACTCCTTATTACAAATCGTGTTAACGATATTTGTTTATAATTTACAAATATGCAAGTACTTCACTTAAGAGAGTTGATCTTACAAATCATATCCTGTTTACTGTGTCACATTAACAAAAGTTATTAAAATAACAGTTTTATTACAGAGTGCAGAATAGTACATTGTAACATATACCATAATTATACAAAAGATACCGAAATATTCATAACAAAGTTAGTATAACAAAAAAAAATATATGAAATGTAAAACACGGAAAATATGTTAATACTGTTCTTAATATACAGGCAAAACAATAAAAAAATAATTAAAAAATAAATAATTAAAAAAGTGTATATCTCCTTTTTACGTTGGAATCAGTATGTTAGTTCATACGACAATGTCTCAAAATTGGTGACGAAACTCAGATAGATAACGTTTTAATAACTATTTTTTTAGATTCTATAGCATGAACTAAAATTCTGGGAAGCGATATTGTATGGCTTCGAATAAATTGATTATCATATATATTCAACAAACATCTCGCATTATATAAAGGTATTATTTATATGCAAGGAATGATTCCAATGAACCATTACTTTTTATAGAAGAAATGCTATACTGCATTTTTCTTAAATTTCAGATTTATTAAATAACCAATAATTAATAATATACATAAAAGTTACCAAATTGAGAAACTGTATCAAATGGAACAAGAAACGCGTGTTTGTAATTCCATTCAATTTCAAACATTTATTCTATACTCTGTTATTTGGAGCTTGGCTATTGCACTTAATTTAAAGAAAACGATAAATTATTGTCTTCACAAAGCGGTTATTATCGATACATAACCGTTCTTCGTTAAGAACAAACCACTTTTATTTACGGAAATTAAGGCAGTATTATCCGTGACAGTTCCCACGAAAATACGAAAATACTTGCTTTGAACAAGCAATCTCTCGTACACTATTCCGACCTCAATTTAATATAAATTGCTTAATCTTACGGAAACGTCCGCCGATTTTAAACGCTATTATTCAAAATCAGAACGCATAAAAGTAACGTTTTATTATTTTTGAAAAAAATAAGTAGGCACTCATTTATTAATTATACATTTTTTTAAATTAAAACATAAATTATCAGTTTAAATGAACATTTTTCGACATAAGTCAAATTGAAGATTTAAAAAATTTATTATTTTTATTGTGTTTACTTTTTATGACAGCACGCGTTGCGGGTTCGAATCCTGTTAATGTCCGATTTTTTTAAAAAGGGTTCCAGTATGATTTTCACTTTAATTCTATACATCATTCTGGTTGATTGGAAGACATTGTCATATGGTAATAAGCTTACTAAGTTATACTGTTTACAACAAGTGTTATATATTACAGTATAGTACCAATAACAGTACACAGTGGTGTGTTAGTACCCATCTCGATGTAAATTGAATCATGGTCATTAAAAAAAAGTGATAGGATAGGAAAGTGATGCCTGTTTTGTGAAGAATATATTATATTACAGTATAAGAGCAGGCTATGATCGGATAAGAGATAATTGTTTATTAAAATCAGATATAAATAGAAACAAAAAAAATGAGATGGTTTTAACATATCGACAGATTGAGTTCTGAAATAATTACAAAAAAAAAACAGATGCGTGAGACTCTCGCGGGGTAGGTGAAACTTCTTAGCTCCTAGGAAAAGATGATTTTATGCATTGCTTTTTTTCCATTTGTTAACGATTTTTTATTTAGGATTAGGAAATGGTTATATTAATTGATATAAATAAATTTAATCAATTAATTAATGATTAATATACTATTAATTAATTATTAATTAATTAATGATTAATATACCATTAATTAATTATTAATTAATTATTATTAATTATTTTATTAATAAATAATTAATAAATAATGATTATTTATAATTATAATTATTCATTATTAATTAATTAATTATTATTAGTTAATTAATAATTATTCATATTAATATTTATTATAATCAATTAATGTTAAATAATAATTATAATATTATATTATTAATTAATATTAATTAACTTTAACATTATAATTAATTATTAATATTAACCAATTGATTATTATTAATAATAATTTATATTAATATTAATACAATTATTAATATTTATTATTATTATTAATTAATATTATTAATAAGTATTATTATTAATTAATATTAATTATAAAATAATAATTTATTATTTATATTATATTTATGAAATTATATTTATTAATTATATTTAATTAATTATTATTTATGAATTAAAAAATTTAATATTATTTAAATTAAATTAAATATAAATATTATTTATTATAATATTATATTTAATTTTATATTTAATAAATAAATAAATTTATTAATTTATCGTTCATTTATCAAATTATTAAATTATTTATTTATATTATCAATAATTATAAATTTATATTTAATATTCATTATTTATTTTATTTATTTATTTATTTATGTTCATATAAATAAATATTAAAGATCATTTGAAATATAACCATTAAATTCGGAGAAGGGGAAGCGTTTCACTTTTCGTGACATTCAGGCCAATTTGCCCTACCGCGCCTATAGAAGTTTTACTTCAATAAATCATAATGGCGTTCAAGAGGCAGACCTAGAATATAATGACAGTCAAACTTTGACTGAGGGAAATGTAAGAGGAACGAGAAATAGAAGAGCATGTATGAGTGTGAATAAGGTCAAGTCTGCTTTTGTAGATAGGGAAGTGTGGAGATATATTATTTCTACGTTCTCCATGAGCAATTTACCATGATGGTATATAATATGTATATGTGTAAAAATTAAAAAAAAAACACCACTTAGTTGTTTGCAAGCCAAACGATTGTTTTTAGAATTTGTGTTTGAAAAAAATTGCTTGTCGACATATTATTTGATGTACCCAAAACAGGTTGTCCTTAGGAAATATCTTTCAATCAATCAGGTAGATGTTATATACTCTGAATGTGAGAAAAAACAGAGAAATTCCATAGAATCAAACACATTTATGTTGGTTCACTGACATTATAATATTGTGCACAAAGGTTTTAGTGATATTTTATTCCAGAAATTAAATCAAGTTATCTCTGATAATTTAGTTATTTGATCTTATTAATAGTGACAGACTTGCGAAACAAATATGAATGCCTGAAATTAATGGAGAGCGATGAAGAAGTAGACCGAGAAAAGAGTGAAATGAAATAGTTGGATAAATTTCAACTGATTGAAATGTAAGAAATATGAGAAACACTAAAGCAAGGAAATTCCGCGAAAGAAAACGATTAATAAAGTTCACCGTGAAGAGAGATAACTGCTTTATGCGTATGTACACAAGTGTGCAAGCTATTATATATCAGTAAGTTTGCGATCTCGTTATACCAAACTCAGTGACATAGATTCAAGACTGTAAGATTTTTTTCGGTAGATTTATACGAGTATACAGTTTTTTTTAAAAAGCTCTATCTTCAAATTCATGAAAAGTTACTCACAACCAACATGTATTAAAATTAAAAATGTATTAAAAAAACTTAATCGAGTTTATTGGGAGTTCAAACCTAGAACGCTCACGTGTCTAGCAAGGATACCTAGCTTGATGTATCCATATGGGATGGACTGCTTGGACCTTTTTGTCGTTATTTACCTGAGACTATGTTGTCACTTCACTTCACTTTTTGAAGTAGCTTTATTGGGTTTTCTTCATTCAAAAGTTCCGAATAGTATTGACTCCATCGATATTTGATCTTTTCGTTGCTAATCAGAACTTTTCGTACTTTCGCTGTCGATCAGAAGATATTTATCCAAGAAATATTTTACAGCAAATTTAAATTCAATGGTAATTTTATCAAGATAATAAAAAAATTGTTAAAGTTTATCTAACATATGTATCATTAAATGTACATTTATTTTTCATACACATATAATGTGAAGATTGCCTTATCTAAATATATCAACACTTCTTTATTTATCCTAGTTTCATGCTGTACATAAATATTTTTTTAAATAACTGCCATTATAGCCAAAAAAACAAAAATAAATTACAATAATATTTGATCTCAGTCTATAAAAAACCTGATACAAATTTCACTTCTAGCTATGCAGCGATAGATAATAAGTTTTTTTATCAATAAATTGAACCAGATAAGGAACAAAACAATTTTGTTCTTTATACTTTCACTTTGTTTGGCATGGGAGTAGTGAAAGAAAAAAATGATTTATTTGACTGAATGGATTCATGGACGTAGTATGGGTAAGAATAATGGCCAAATAGTTGCAGCATGTTGATAATTGTACCAATTGTATCGAATAAAAAATATATTCGTTTTTTTTACATGCAAAGTGTTTATATAAAAAGAGTACCTACATGATATAAATGGTAAGACGTTTAACTTCCACCCGGAGGCATGGAGCTCGATTCCTGATGGTACCAGAAAAAGAAATTGAAAAAAAAGTACCACTAAGGTCAATTAGTTCGTCTCATATCAATACTTGTCCAGTGTTGTTGTTTCTTCACGTGTTTACAATGCACGCGATGACGAACAGTAGTTTTGGATTCTCAAATACATGTTTAAAAATGAAATAAAAAACAATTTTCTTCTACACATTTAAAAAATTTCGGGATTAGGATATTATGATTATTCCTTCTGATTTGTGTTATATGGACGTAAATCTCACAAGAAACAGTAATAACACCTACAGAGATACCATTGCAGGCCAAAAGGGCAGAACACCAGACTTTGTGAGAAATTAGATCCATACAGCTTCTGTGACTTCTCTGAGTTGAAATTCATATCTATCATAATAGTTAGTTCAATATTACCATAGGTCTGTCTTTACCACGCCTTCCTTTTTTATTTGCCCTTTGTACTGTTTTGTCAGTTTCTTCAATCACTCCTTATATATATGCTCAAACAATCTTAGTTCACTTCTTCATCATACATAGAACATCTGTCTTAAGTTCACAAACATTATAAATCACTTCCTTCCGTTTGGTTTACGGATCACGAATTTCTACGACGTTTATTCTACTCATTTAAAAAAAAATCCACGCCAACGTTTTATTCATATGTATTAAAGTTGATACTTAAATACTTTTGTGAACTATTATCCTAAAAGATTTGGATACTGTCCGATACGGGATGTTTACCATAATTGAGCCATTGACTTTGTTTTCTATCGTTACTTATCGTTCGATGTAAAAGTATATGACTTCGAATCTCAATAATCCGCTAAACCACACGGATAACAATAAAAACAATAGATTCGGACAAATGTCAGATTTCACACGGTGAACTTTTTAATCGTATCACGTCGAATCCAAAAAATTCAATCACATCTTCTCTTCAGACATGGACAAGATCTTATCACATTTTGGCAGTACATTTCAAACAAAACATAACTTGCGTGTGAAAATTTTGATATCAGTGCTGCAAAGGACTTTTGAAATACTAATGTCAGTTTTTATGCGATGTTTTGTCAGTCGTGTTACTAAATTGCGAAATTATCTAGTACTAACCTTCGTCTTTAATGAAGCAAAGACCACAGTGAACATGTGTTTAAAAATATAGGTCATTAAAATTATGTTCAAACTATGGTTCGTCTAAAAAATTACAAAACAAATAGAAGTTCAAAATACTTAAAATATTAAATTGAATATTAATTTACTATTAATTTTCAAATGTGTTTTGATATTATAATTTAAACATAATCAGAAAATGTATACATTAATTTAAAAAAATCGTTTTATTTTATATTTCCATATTTTAAAATGTTAATGTGAACAACATGTATTAGTGTGCATATTGAAATTTTTTTTTTTCATTTACCAACTTATTTATCGATTTTTTACAAAAAGTTTTAATTCGTGTGATTCTGAAGATGTTTAAAAATAAGTAAAACGTTTTTTGATATGTAAAGAATAAGGTAGAATATATGTTGAGTTATAACATATAAGCGTGGCCATTGAAAAGTATTATTGAAGTATAGTGAGTTTTTTTTTGCACGAAATAAGGCCCTGGGCCTTCTGAGCCCTGGCTTGTTGTGTGGAGTATTTGGTATGTACTTCTTTTTAAATAAAATGTATTTCAGCAGTCACTCACGCTCAGGTACTATGAATTTGAATTATATTACGAAAGAAATGTTATTTATAAATCGCTCGCAAATAAATAAAAACAAATCTTATTTATATTTAAAAAAGGAAAATATGGGAGTAAAACAAATATAGGAAAATGTGAGCATAGTGAGATGAGAAGATAATGTATGACGACAAACATGCACATGGATTATAATAATAAAAGTAAACGGAAAAAATATATAGCGCCGTTTAGATAGCAAACTCTCCTCAACGACGCTCGATTATTGATTTATTTAATTTTTAGTGAATTGTTTGGAGTAAAACTTTTAATTACTTAACTTTGAGGGAAAAGTGAGACTTTTAAAAAAATATAAGAACACGTAAGGCGACATGTATGCATGTGGACTATTGATTGATTTAACTTTTAGTTCATTTTTTTGAGTAAAACTTTAAATAATTTAATTTTGAGGGAAAAATGAAAATTATTAAAAACTGAAGCGCATGTATGACACATGCATGCATTTGGACTATTGATTGATTTGACTTTTATTTCATTATTTTGAGTAAAAATTTTCATAATTCAGCTTAGAGAGAAAAGTAAGAATACTTAGAAAAGGGGGATGTATGACGAAATGCATATATGTAGACGATGCAAAAGCAGCGTGCGTAGGGCTGGGAAATTAAAAATATTTCGAGATCTTTCCTCTCTGCCTACCACAAAATGGAGATGGTGTGATTGTATGTAAACTCGTACATAATCCGTGTAGCTAAATTATCCAGGATGCAAATTCTATACAAGTTAACCTGGCAGGCTTTGTGACAATCTTATCGAACTAACCAAAAATATGTTAAGTGAAAACCGGACAGGATCTCCTTTTTTTAATATCTGGGTTCCAACAGGGATCGAACTTGCTGAATGTTAGATAACAAGCGTTTTACTAACTAGGTCACGGTGGTCGATACATATTCTTACAGGTAAAGTCTTATTTACTTTTTGAACAAAAAGTATATACAATTGCTAAATCAGATCTTAACTGGTGTATAAAAGTAATACATTTTTAAACGTTGAATTTCTCTGACCAAGATCGTGATTTCAAATGTTAAAATTCTCGATAAATCTGTCAAATGCTTGGGTGCTTAACTAGTACAAATGATGGATTGCCGGCACCTATTTGGGATTGTGATTAATCATGAAACAAATGATCTCCTCCACTCCTATATCTAATAAATTTGATAATTTGTCTAAATAATATTTCATTTTGCGAGTTTTTCAGAAGTTTTAAACATTTCAAGTTTTGTAAAGTAAAAGTTTTTGCCATATTACGAGTATTTAGATGTTAGTTAGACACCTGTTTTGGTTGCGGAATCAATTTCTAATGATAACCATGTTTGTTCTTATAGCGTTATACATGATTAAAATATTGCATCAATTTTCCAAGTGGCAATCTCCTCCACCTAACCAGAAAGATGTTAACTAGGTCTTAAGTGACTAAAACCCTTAAAAAAAGGAAACTAAAGGGTAACGTAATGGACTTCCGTACAGACGGTGGTTGGTTCAAACCCCAAAGGTTCAAACAAAAAAGGGAAAAAATAGCATGCAGATTTCAGATTGTCTCACTTTGGTTTACCACCGGATCTATTACAGCGGTGTAGTTGGTGAGTTTGCTGGCGTGCAACGGCTCACTCACGGCACTACAGCACAGTTTCGCTTTTCAGCTGAATTGACGTTGGGATGGCGAGGGGATCCTCGACTACGAGATCCAGCAACGACGACGATTTAAGGAAATCAAGCCGACATATATCTGATCAGGGGACAGCTGTCTTACCAACTAGGTCACGGAAATAATATAAAGTAGTTTAAACATATCAATTTTAACAAGGAGAGGTCCCTTTGTCTAGGCTAGGGTTTCTCAGGTTTCTTTATCCCGCCAATATCAAAACCCTGCTAACTGATTTCTCGACCTGGATAATATACTCGTATGACGAACACCAAAAAAATTTACATCAAAAGCTAATATTTTTTTAACGTGTGTATATTTTGAGGAAAGGTAGAAATTAAGTAGGAAAGTATTACAAGGAAATATGAACAAATAATACGTAATTAAAATTGCTAGAATATTGTGAAATGTGTATGATAAAATATTCCAAATATCATGGTGCTACTTTCTTAATAGGTTTTTTTGCGCTATAAAAATGTGTAAAGATAAATAAGTGTCATATACAAAGGTGCAAATAGCCGTTAGCGCAAATAAAGGAGACAAATAATGACAGCACGCTGCGGTGTCTGGCGACAAAAAACAGATTGACATTTTGCTAATCGAGCAATACAGATTTGGAAGCTACGTTATTGTGTATAAAGCCTACTGTGCACAAAAGTTCCCTATAATAAATATTCGTTCTTGCTAGACGTTTTTTTAAATTCTAGAATTTTGAAAGATTAGATTAGTTGGTTGGCTGGAAAAAAACGTTATATAGTTAGTAATATGCTTCACAGATGTACTATATACGTAAGTTTGTGCATAAGATAATAAATATATTATTATAACAAATGTTTCAGTTTTCGTGCCCTTGTCGATAAGAGGTTTGTCTTTCACCCAGGGGTTTCACGTTTGATTCTAAATAAAACCAAAAAAATAATAAAAAAGAGTCTAAGTGTGGTGGTTTTTACATACAGTACTTTTAATTTATTTCTAATTGTCGGGAAAATTGTTGTTATACAATAATATATATAAGTCGACCAAATTGAACTGTTAAGGAATAAAATTTCGGTCGCATTAATTTCTGAATGTCGGTTTCTAATTAATGGAAAAAAATCTCGATGGAGCAGCGATTATGTATCTAATGTTTAGATATATTTCATAATCCACCGATGACACGAAAAGTTACGTTTAATGTGGCTTATTTACAAAATCATTTAAGTATATTTACAATGATGTGAGTAATTTTTCTTCCCCCATGACGTCGGACCTTTAGTTCATCGTCGCTGCTATTATTTTCACTCTCAAATGTGCTATCGAGAAGGGGCTCTTTTAAGCAGTTTCTTCTGTCACTGTGTGACTTTGAAATAAAGCTCATAATAAATAAAATATCGATCTAGATTATTGATCGCGCTGGATGGCGTCTTACTTTTTTCATCCATAAATGTACGCGTGAAAGTGGAATCGAGGTAATTTGAAAAATTTCAAGCCTTCGCCTCCAGTAACTGTCCTTTTAGAGTACCCATGAGGAGAATTTTTTCTCTCTAAACGACGTTATATAAATTGAGTTTTATTATGATATATTATTATTACTCTTTAGAGTTTATAAAAAATCTTTACTGTGGTCTACATAGCACTTCTAATTAATTTTAACTCTTTTTTACTCTAACGTGGTTACGTGGTATCAAATACACCAGATTTTGAAAGTAGGTAGAGGGAGAAGTATGAAAAATAGAAGATTGTGTATGACGAGATGTATGATATTGAGTAGGCGAAAATTGTATGCTTAGGTAGAAAATTATGAAGATCTGCTTTATCTGCCTACCTCGCAGGGAACACGGCGTGATACTATAAATGTATTTACTCTCTACAATGTATTAATTCTGCAGTTACTCTTTACTTTGAAGGATCGTAATCTGTGAGATGTTGGTGACATAGGTTGCGATGATACATCTCCACTCATTTCAGCCACTTGTTTTGGCATGAAAGTCTACAGGTTTTCCCTAGTTAATTCTTTCACCTGATCTCTCTATCTTGCTGACTCTCTGCTTCTTCTTTTTGATACACTTCACATAACTATATTTTTTTCCGGATCCACATATGTGGAATGGTGTCCGACTCATATTGAGGATAGTCGAACCATTATATTTAACTCCTGGACCATGGAGACGTCCACGAGACAAAGTATTATATATGCAAATATGAACCAAAGTTCTAACAGTCAAACAGTAATTAAACAGAAATCAATATTATAAAAAAAACAGGTATCAATTTCTTTTATTATAAAATCAAGTTGCGAAATAATGAGTGTTATATTATGGTTTAAGATAGGCATCTCGTAACGCACATAGGCGATTGTTGGTCCATTTGTAATATGTCCAATTCTCTATCAATAGTGTCACTGTTATCGTTTGGACATTGTGTTAGCTCGTTATTTTTCGTCTTTACATTTGATTGCTTTTTAATGAGTTTTTTTTACTTCAGAATGCTGCTGTGATTTTGGCTGAAGGAATTTTATTATTAATGGTGCGAAACTTTACAAAGCAAGGACAATGAAGATTTTTTTTTTTCCAATTTGTATTTTATAATCAACTGTTAAATTATGTAAAATGATAGTTGAACCAAATTGTGGTTTGTTTTGGGTTTGATAGATATAGTGAATCACTGGTAAGGTTGAAACATGGTTGAAAGACGTTAGAATGAATGGACTTTGTAATATACTGGGATTGCTAATTGATGAAGTATAAGAATTAAAGTATTCGCTGGATTACATAGGTAATTTGGTCATTCTATTTCGATAATGTAGTTTTTTCTTCTTTTTGAAAGTATTTTGGAATGTTCATTATTATATTTTGTGTAAATTAGAATTATACATTGTAAACAATTACAATGAAGGGAAATGATAGAAGGATCTAATGGAGGAATTTTATACGTTTGTTGTTCGATATTGTAAAAATACGCGAGTGCAGTCTACAAGGCATCTATTCAATGTTGATTTTTTCTAAAAATATAATAAGAATAGTTATTAATTTTCCCTCTTAATTTTGTTTCACATTTTATGTGATAATATTTTTTTATATCTAAAAAAATCACGACTATAAACTTAGTACATTTTCTTCTTTAGATGATTTTTTTATAATTAAAGGTTTAAATCAATGATGGGTGTCCGCATCAGTGTTTTCATACATAGCGTGCTTTTCAAACTTTCTTGAGCTGTGGATTCGAATTCCGGTGAGTTTTTAAATGATTTTTTTTAAGTTTGGTATTGTCATCAAAGCATGTAATGAAGAAAATTTGTTTTTTATTTAAAGAAATCATCCCCATCCCCATGAATCCACGATCCAAAACCTTCGGGTGGAAGTCAAACATCTTGCCTGTTATACCACAAATGCCGTTAATGCCATACAAAATTCTTGAATACTTTCTTAAGGAATATTACCATGCCTCATTTACTGTCAGACGAGTAGTTCGTAAGAAGACGAAAACAAATAGACAAGTATATTTCTTGGACATTTATTTATTTGTTTGTTTTGCTGGTGGTCACAAATTTATTCTGAAAATAAGACAATAAAATAAATTGTCTTGTCAAGGTACCAATTTGGATGTTACCTACATGACAAACAAAACAGACATCACATAAATATCGCCCCGAGTGAAACTTTCCAGTGTTATTTCTTAAAGCCGTGCTTTAATCGTCAACAAGACATTGAGTATAAAATCTGAGTCATTTGATTTTTGACAGTGATAAACGGTTGGATATGATACAATGGACATAATAGTAACCCAGGTACAACTTGCAGAGTAATTACTTGTATGAAAGTGGCAATTATGTCTGTTAACAAGGATATATGATTTGTATGTTGAAATTTTTATATCGGTATAAGACTGTTAGCTTTTATAATTACAATTTCATTTAATGAGTATGAAACACTTCCACCAATGGGCAAAATAGAATGTATAAAACGAACCTCAGTAGGAAAAAAACTAATTTTAATTGTAAATCTACTAGATAAGACAATGAGATCTTATATCTTCTTTTTAATTATCTTTTCGATTATGTGTACGTATACTGTATTTTTATATTTCGTTATATTTTAGGTGCTGTAATGTATGATTCCAAATCGACGCTTGATTCATATATAGTCGCATAAAACCTGATTCTGTGAAATGGTTTGGTCACTTGTAACGAATGAAAGAAAAATACTAACAACACTAAGAAAAATACTAATAAAGTGTGAATGTGAGTGGATGATGTCGTATAAGAAAACCAGGGAAAAAATGGTCCGATCATGTGAATGATATTTTAAAAGAAGGAAATGTAAGAAGTATGAGAAATCGAAGAAGTTGTAAGGATGTGGAAGAGGCGAATTTATGTCAAGGTAGAAAAGTCTGAGGCCCTGTCCTTTCTGCCTACTTGGACAGGGAAACGGCTTGATGTTTTGAGTGTATGTATGACCTGATCCTTTGGGCTTGATAAATCTTAATTTTTTTTATGAAACAAAACGTTTTAACACATACAAATGTACTCTGGAATCTTCTGGAATACGTAGAAAGAACTCCACGCCTTTCTATACATGTTCTCATTTTATCGACATCCATACAACTCGCCATGCATTATCTCATATTTCTCATACTTCTTACTTCAGTTAAAAACAAATTAACTACACTAATTGTCTCTGTTACCGAACCATCTAATTCTTTTCTGAAATCTTTTCATAACATATATCTCTAGCAAGCAGGTCACTAATAATTTATAACTTTTTAAACAATGTGAGATGAAATATTCTACGTAAGGCATGCATATATTTTGCTTTTGGAGATCATTCAAGTTAATCCAACGAGAGATTCTTATTTTAGTCCGTATTATAGTATTAGATAATTAGCACTGTTGTCTTAACCCTTATACGTTTTTTGAAACCATTTCTTCATATATGTTTCTGAAAGGTAAATGTTAATCTAATAAACATTAGCATAATTTTTGGTATCCTATCAGTGTATTAATACAAAAGCTTGCAAATATGTTCTCTCGGCCAACCTTATACGAGAATTGGTGTGTTTATATGTGTGATTAACAAAATAAATATAGGTTATTTTCGATATGCGTGACCACGCTGTAACGCGCTGGACTTGCGTGCGCACATCGTCGGTTCGAATCCTGAACTGTTTCTACCCTCCAATAACAGAGACCTTTTTTCTTCAATTATTCGGGTGGTATAAGGAAACCTATGACTTCAGTCATATCTATTCTTTTTTTGGAGGAAAAATATGTAAACCATTATTACAAATACATCTTTAAGAAAACCTCCAAGTGTGTATTTATATGTATTAAATTAATTATTTCATAATATTTGAATTGTTAAATATTTTTTTTTGTTATTCTACAAATTGTTTTTAAACACACATGTCTTGTCATATTTTTCAAAGATCTCCTTTCAAATCAGCCAATTAGTAGTATACGATATGACATATACTCATATAGGAAAAAAAATAGAATCCCACGACGATTTATCACAATTACTGATCGAAAATATTCAAGACAAACATGTTGCAACCTTAAATAATAATAATTTAACAATATAATATATCGCGTAAAGTATTACATACAATCAATTTTGTTGCGAAACTCTCTCTTCTTAACTTTCAACAAAAGATAAACATTGTACAAATTTATCACGCCATTTTTATAGACTTAGAATAGAAAAAAAAATATATAATACAATTTTAAAGTAGAATATGAATAAAAAAGTTTTCTGTAAGGAATTCTGATCAAGTTACGGTTATCAAATTGATCAGAGCTTTTTTATGAATAGAACCGCTTTGCTTATAAAAATGTATATTTTCTCTTGAATTAAATACTTTGTTTTATATAGCCATTGAAGGATGACCATATGTGTGATATTTTTGTTTTGTTCCGAATTATCAATTTATCTGATATTTTTAGTTCAAGTTTTAAACATGACAGTTTATAAATTTTGTTCACTTAGTTTTATAATTTATATGATTAAAATATTTTCGAGAAAAAAATGTATGTCTGTTTTTATAAAAGTTAAAGCTAGGTTTAACAAAGTAATATATATTTATAAACCAAACCCATACTTGAATTGAAACCTTAGACAGCTCTTTTTTTCGATTATAACTCCAAATCATGGTAAAAACTTCTTGGAATCAATCAAACATTCATAGTTCTAACGGAAAGTTTTGAAAATAAACCGTTTTCGACAGATATTAACATAAATTATGATGACATATTAAATGACACATTTTTATAACACAGTGATACCATATATCGCCTCCATCCAGGGTATTCAGTCATTCAAAGTCACGAACGTCCCAGTTATAAGGCATGCTATGGCTTTTGTAAAAGCTTTTTTTAAGGGTGTTTGATGATTATTCTATAGGGAGAAAGCTAACAAACAGTTAGCGTGGAGTTTTATTTACAAATATATGCCTCTTACAAATTACTGACAAAAATATCTGAAATATATAGAGGCCGTTCCTAATAGCCTTGCTACCTCATAAGGTTATATCACAACAAAGAAAAAAACATAAGTACTCGTATATTTCAATTGATTCCTTAAAAAAAAACAAAAACCACACGTTTGTTTTTGTAAAAAGTTATATTTTCTGAGTAAGACACCTCAATTATGGTTACCCCATTCATATATCACATATAAATTTCACTTTTGTGCCTAGTATAAAAAAACAGCATATTAAACTATAAGTTTTTTCTTTCGGCAGTGATAAGTTTATCACTTTCACTTAAAAATTTGTTCTATCCATATATGTTTTTTTTATTTAATGATAGAACGATATCATCATCAATCCCACACGTAATGGTTTGATATACGGAGTCAAGTAATATCATGTTAACAAATGTGCAAAGATTTGTTTAAAAAATAATTACGAAAGGTTTTTGCTACGATCCATTCATGGATTTGTCTAACAATTTGTCCGAGTTATTTATTTGCAATGTTTTCATTTTTCAAATGAAAGAGAAATATATTATGTGATGTAATTCTTAAAATATGAGTATATCACAAACGTTCTTTTTGTAAAATAAATTAGTTTTTGCATTATGATATATTTGGCCAACGTTTATTTATTGAAAAATAAATTTCATAATTTCTTCGCCGCTTATTAAAGGCAACGGTTGCTAAAACTGGATTGATAAGGTGATTGCCTAACAAATTAGCACTATTGAACATTAGCTTTGTTACAATTAGTCGGAGTATTTGCATAAACATCTAAGGTAGCACTCCGATATCAATTTTAGGACTGGTTGTCAGTTTGCCAAGTATTATTGTATTACATTGCATTGCACAACACTTTCGCTATATACAGTACAATCAGGCGGGTTGATTATAAGGTGGTAATCTCTTTCAGCCAACCAGTGATGTTTTATTAAGCCTTAATGGGAAACCAGACTATCAGCAGCTTGGAAAACAGGTGTCTTGTGAAATAGGTCACAGAGGTCATCTGTGTGTAATAAAATGTTACTTATTAATCTTTTTTCAAATATTTATTTTCAATAAAATTTGGTTTTAATAGCAAGGAAAATCGAAAAATTCAAACAAAAAGTGTATAACGTTGTACAAATATAAACCCATCATTTTGTAGATACAAAGAAATATTTCATTGAATAAGACCCGTTACGAAGTGATGTCATTATTGTATGACATTTTTTTAATAAAATCCTTTTTTCTTAATTATAAAAATATTTTTATTACCACATTTCACGTTTTGACAATTTTGATCTTATAAATCAAAGAAACTATTTCAATTCTTATTCACGTCATGGCGAAATATTCCGCATTCTTTCAGAATACGGACCTACTTTTTAATTGGGTGATTAGATTTGTCTTTGCTTACCAACACCATACATCATTTTACATATTATCTTCATTTGCTGTCAACTCAGCGCGATTTTGTAACGAATTCCCAAAAGTTGTCTGATGCGCACCATCCTTAAACACGTTCAAGAGAGAATTATATCATATAAATAATGTACTACTCAGAATATCCTTTTATCCTGATTTTCATTCGACTCCCTTCTTTATCCTTGAACGAAATACTTTCCTCTACTTCTACATTTTTTATATTTGCGTGACAAGTATAACATAGTATGTAAAAAAACAAGATAAACAATAACAAACAATTGAAAGTGAACAATCTCAAATCATGTGGATCCGGGTTAATTGATCAATTATTGTGTCCCCAGTAAGCGAGGCATTTACCTGTATCTCACTCAAGACATATAAACAAGAACAGATAGATTGATACTTTTTGCATTGTAGGTATTACGCATTCGCTACATACAGTATAAACTGGCGAGCTTATTACCATGTGGCAATCTCTTCCAACTAACCTGAAAATTGTTAAAGAGGCCTTAAGTGAAACCAGCCTGGAATTCTTTTTTTAAATAACTGGGTTCCAAAGTGATTTGAACCTGCAACCTCCGGGCTGGGAGACAGGCATCTTAGCAACTAGGCCACGAATGGCAAACTGTTATCGATTGTTGATTATTATTAAAACGCTTTGTTATCAATTTTCATAAACTTGATAAGTTGTGGGACCTAATTACGATTATCATATGTACCACGTGAGTCAACCATCAAGTCATATAAATGAATACCCCATCTCACAATTTCTTCCATACTTATTAAAAACATATATGTTTTTAAAAGTTTACTTAAATATTATTATTATTCAAAAATCAGTATTTTTTATACTTGAATCATGGATTAAAACAACATGACATATTGAAAATAAACTGTCTGGTTGGAAAAAATATCTGGATAGCAATAACCCTCCCAGGTGTACCTTTTTTAGATGTGTACACAAAAAAATATATATAAAAGTGATAATATACTAAAAGAGAATTTTATGATTAAAAATAATTCCACAATTATTTTAAATGAATTGATTTGAAATTAATCATTCAAAAATCCTGCCTGTAATCCCCTTTTGATAATGGATGATAGTGGTGATGCAGGTCTAATAATCTATTTATGACCAGGACATTACGTTATTATGTTAATCCGGAAGTCTTTATAAAATATTTTTGTTTTCCAAAAATAATATCGTACCGCCGTCAATGTCAAGTTTTTAGAATCAGATCACGTCCAGCAAAAAGAAAGGTTTTTTTAAAAAATTCTTCGTTGCATACGATTTTTGTTCCATTCGAGAGAGAATAACTACTTATAAATGGACTAGTGTGATATGACTTACGAAATTTACTGGTTTTTAACATTGAAAATAATTTTAGAAGTAACAGACAGAAGTGACGCCAAAAAATAAAGAGAATTTTCTTTTTACAAAAAGCATTTATTTCATCATTAATATTAATATCGTCCCCTTCAAAGTAGTCTCCATAGGATAAAATACACTTAATCAAAGTTTTTTCAATCCATAAAACTTTTGTGGAACGAACTTTTTGGGATAGCATTTTATATTGCATTTATCATCTCGATGGTCGCAAAACGTGGTAATTTCTTCTGGAACAGGCAAAGTCGCTCGTTTCATGCCCAAAACGTTGATAAAAATTGCTTCGCATGAACCGTATAATATATCAACTACGCCAGCAGCCTCCCTTATAGTAATTCTATGATTACTATGCACAATATCTTTAATTTTTTTCACATTTTCATTGGTGGTTGATGTACTAGGATGCCCATCCCTCTTGTCATTTTCAACGTCTTCGCTGCCCTCTTGAGAACGTTTGTTACATTAATAAACCCTTTGTTTTGATATAACATCCTTGCCAAAAACCTTCTCCAGAATTTGTGCTACTTCAATGCATTTTATTTCATTTTTAACGCAAATTCTTTGTCCAGTAATTTAAAATGAAAAATCAGCAAACCTGCCAAAATGCGTTGCAAATACTTGTCTGTCACGCACAAACTGCACATCTAATATGGCTGAAATTTGAAATATACATCACAGTTAGTATTGCCAACGTGAGAAAAAAAGATGGTTTCAGTCAAAAACAATCAGCCAACGTAATCAAAATATTCTCGTGAACGTATTTGTCATGAAGACTAACGAACGACTATTATTAAAGTGATTTAAAACTATACATTTTATATTTATAATTCGTTTTTTGCTATTGATATTAAGTTATTTAACGATACATAACTTATGCATTAATTCATATAGTATTGGTGATTTAAAGGCATTGAAGATCCTGGCCGAGGAATAACATTGTCTTAGGTCCCATTAATCGAGCCTTCGTGTTAAAAACCACTGGAATGAGCATGGAGTTCTCAGTTTGTCATCGAACGTGTGTAAAATACTGAGGAGAAGCAACAACACTCGCACACATATTGTTACCAGATAAACTTTTTTACAAAACTAGGGCCATATTTTTAGTACCGCTAGAAAGTATAACCAACAACCCCCGGGTAGAAATCTAAATTAATTATGTGTGCGTTAAAAGTATTTATATACTCTGTTTAATTTGTAATTAGACAAAGCACAGTTATCATTTTGCTTTGCAAAAATTCATACACTGCCAATAAAAGTGTGCAATAATACACAATACAAAAAAAACATCCTTTCAAAAATACTACAAAGAAAATATATTAGCGACACACATTTTCAAATCCTAACTACAAAACAATTTTGGTCGAAAAAAAAACGAATAAAATTATTCATTTATTTTTACGGGTTTTTGTGCAAAATCATAAATTATTCTCAAGATTATAATCAGGAAAAAATTGTTTTTAATAAATATTTTGATGGTTCATTGATCATCCTTTCAAATTTCTTTAAGTTCATGAAACAAAGCAATTTACATATATGATAAACAAAATATTTGTTATTAAAATAAAAAAGTTGGTTTTTTCCAAAAAAAAACTATTCCATGTTATAAAAAAAACAAATCTTAGGAGCAAGACTGTAAGATATGTTAATATACAGTTTCAAAGAATAATATAATCTTATGAATTATTTTTTTCAACGGAAAGCAATAATTTGAAAAATATGTTCCAATAGATTAACGATATATTTGTTATGATAAAAAATAATAATTCTAAGACAAGAAAGATAATGCTGAGGTGAAATTAAAAAAGAAACAAGATTTATGTTTTTGCAGCTTGAATGTAATATGTTTACACCGGACAGTAAATCATTGTGATAAATGAAAATTGTTATTGTCAGTGTCCAAATCTGCTAAACACCATTAAAAAGATTCAACAGACGTCCACATCCACTGTGCAATTATGTGTGTGATGCAATGGTAAGTAAAAAAACTAAGCCATTCCAAGCACGATCTAAAAACTCGGATATTTTGATAAGTACGAGTAGATCTTATCACAGCTAACAACACAAATAGAAAAAAATTCACGTTTCTCTCAAATGCCGGCAACATTATCTGACATTTTTATATGGTCTCTGTTAGGACTTTTGCCGCCCAAATACAAATAAAAAAGTGTAATGAGAATGAATTTTAATGAATCTTTTATATTATAACTCAAATTTTCTATTGAATAGTTAAGAAATTCTCTCAGGAAATGTATTGTTCCATGTTTTATAACATTTATATATGAGCTTATTAATTTTTATTTGTTAATTTATTTACCACTTAGTTTCAAACACAATCTTGCCTGCTTATTGCTAGGATGATAATCTCTTTCAACCAACCAGACAAAAGTAAATAAAGCAAGTCACATGGTCAAAAAAAATAATATTTTTTATTTTTATTCTGAATATTATTCAAAAGATTATTCATATTTATGAAATTAATGGACGTATACAAATTAAAGTAAAAGTGATATATCGTCAATCAAAGGAAAAGGAAAGGACGGTGGAGAGGAAAACTCAGGAATGAAACACGTTATAGGTATTACTGACTAGAAATTAAGAGCTTTTCAGTCGCTTTATGCTTATGTACGGGTGTGGATATAGAAGAGGATATGATCTGGTGCTCTATCCGGCAGGGAAATAACGTGATAGCATGTATGAATGTAAGCACTGGTACAGTGTATCCGAAGTTTCCGATCTGGTCACAATTTCAGTAACGTCCCTTTACCTATCCTATCAAATCTCAAATTCGCTTACTCACCCTTTCCTCTGACATGAGGGTTGCACATATCTCTTAGCAATATCAGCCTAAAGAGTCGTAGGACACCCTTTTCAGCTTAGAGTAGGACGCTCCTTGGCATGGCTGCAGCAGCTTTAACAGCCGATATACTGTGCACATAATTACATTCTTGAGATAATGCCTATGAAACCATAATTTTTCCAATCCTCATAATTTAGGAAACGACTAGAAATAAGTTAAGATAGATGGCGTGTTGAATTGTTTTGCACTGTATGAGACTAGCGTTCTACATTCCAAACTTGCTCAGTGGTATATCATATATTTATCCAATCGATCAGAAAGATTTTTAAAGGACATTTTTTTGAGTATTTTGACTTTAAATCACTTTTTTGTGTAACGAAAGATAATTTAATTATTTTATTACCTAAATCTCGGAGATAAACCACTTAAAGTAAAAAAGATGAAGACATTTTTGCGATTAAGTAGAATATTGAAATAAAAAACGCGGTAAACGATAATTTTTTTTAATAAATAGCAAAATCAGGCAACATAATACGCAAATATGTTTTAAAGAAGTAATGTGACACAATATTTGCTGCCCCCGGTTTTTATTCTCTGTCGTCGAAAAAAGATGTTGTCAAATTGGTGCATTCCTAAAATTGACTTAAATGGTAAAACCTCCCATTGAAACTTGTAAATAAAACCAGTATGTGTAGAAAAATATTAATTATTTCATATGAACATTCCATATTTATTCACCTTTTTGTAATTATTTATCGTAGTCATTTATTTAACGATATTAAATTAACTGATCTAAAAATGATTTTCATTATCACTTTTTATTGTTCAACCCTGATGTTTACACTTCAGATTATATGTACATACATACGAGTACATAACATACAATCACATTGTTTTTCTGTCAGAGTAGGCATATAGGAGAAAGGGCTATACTTTCCTATCATGACACAAACTTTTCGCCTCTTCTACATGAATACACATTATCATACAACTCCTATAATTTTTCTGACTTGTACAATTCTTCTACGAGTATTTAACATATCATATACTTGGTTCAATTATGCTTTTCTTGGTCTTCCTGAACCACGCTTTCCACTCATATTTGCACTGCACATTTTTTCTTTGACTTTATTCCTTAATTTGTTCCACTAGCCCAAACCATCCCACAGTGCCCTTCTTCATGTTACTCAACAGATCAGGTCATATTCATTACTAATTTTTTCATTTCGCATTCTTAAAGCTTATTAGTATATTTATGTTAGCCAAAGCAGAGATTCTTTTGAATATTAGTAGGATTCATTAACTGTTTATAGCTATAAGTTTCTGTAGAATTTAAATTGATTTTTAAGTTAAATATAATAAATTAAATACTATTTCTAATGTATTCATATATGTTTATTATTTAAAACCTGTACACCGCGTTAAAAATCAAATTCCACGAATCCTGTGCGAGGCACAATTTCGGCGTTTTTTAATTTCTAAGTTTAAACGCGTATTTTGTTTAGAACCACTAATATTTGATTACAACACCAAGTAAACATGACATTCAAGTAATTTTCTGATAATAAATAATAGTCATTATTCTTAAGGAGACTCATTAAATAAAGGAGATAAACTAAACATTACGTAAAATACACAAAGGAATGCTACAGATCAGATCACAGGCGTTTGTGCTTCCCGCGAGGTACACGTTAAACTCATTAACGGTTTCAAACACCATTGTATTTTGTTAAGTGGTGAGCAACCATAAAAAATATCGTTTCATTAATTTTATAAAATTTTAAAATCAATGAACAAAACATCACAAAGTGAACAATATTTATTTTTTAGATTCAAGTTATGTATATTTTTGATTTTCTTCACCCCTAAAATATGCACTCTGTGTTCATAGCACACATTGTATGTAAGAACGCGATAGGCCTGACTTACCTATGTAATATTTTTTTGCTCCAAAACTTTCAAGCCCTCTTCTGACATGATGACGTCAAGGTTGCTTTGGACAGCATTTCGTGGCCCCGACTTTTGACTTAAATTGAATTTTTTTAATACTTTCGTGATTTACTTTTTCGTAATTAAAAGTTCATGTCTTTCAGGTCCTTGTGTTTGTTCATGTTAGTAAAAAGACAAATCATGCTGTATTTTTATTTTGGTTTTAAAACGTTTATTTTCAATTACTCAGAGTTTTGTTCCGCAAATTCAATATCATATTTTTTCGTGAGCTTCTTTATTGGTTGTTGATTTCATAGAGAATATTAATATAATTAATTGATTACGAAAAAAAAGTATTGAATGAGGGTATTAAAAAAATAATAAATATGTCAAGTTATGATTTTATTCAACTTTAATCAATATACGAAAGGAGAAATGAAAATATCAGAAATAAATTTTGAAGTTCCATGACTAAATAGCATTGGTAGTATGGAACGTCGTTGTCAATAGGGGTTCGGACGTGTGAAGAGCATGCATATTCAAGCTAGAAGTGTAGGGTGTGCATGGAAGAAGTCAACTGAATAAAACGTAGCTGGATGAAGTGGAGTAGAATTTGGAAGAAGGTAAATTGAGAAATACAAACGATAGATATAGTGTGTCTGGAAAGAAAATTTTGGGATCTTTTCTTTCGACCTAGTCCATAAGGGGCATGGTTTTATGATATGGTATACGTGTATATATGTTCTATTGGTTCTGTGCATGGGTTTATTCAAAGTGGTTATAAATAAAAATTTATTAAGAATGCAATGTATGTCACATTTTTTAGTGTAACGTACGTTAACTTTGAATATATAGAAAAAAATATATCAAAATATAATCCTATGAGATAAGAAATTTACACGGCTATTAGATATGATTGGAAAATAAGTTTTTAGGGGTTATGAATCACTGTGGAAAAACAATTCATGACAGAATAAGGAATGAAGGTATGTAAAATTGCAAATTGAAAGGTGCAGTGTTTCAAATGAAGAAATAAGCCATTTTTGACATATAGAAAGAATGATTGATGAAAGGTTTACTAAAATGATATGTACAAGTAGAGAATAGAAGGTATTAATTGTAGGAGTACCTAGAAAAACGTGTTAATGCCAAATTAATCAATTTCTGAAATAATGAAGAGGGAAAAGTATTTATAATTGGAATATTAGAAGGAAGACATGGAAGAAGCGGATGATCTGTACTAGGATATACTGACGGAGAGATCTGTTCTCCCTAGCTACCTCAATAGGGACATGATGATTACTCATTGTGTCATGTTTTGTGTGGTAACACAGAAAGTGTGACTCTTGAAGAGAGGCTGTATAATCAGCATAAAACGTCGAGTTATTTACTCGAAAAACACTCTGAGTTCCTAACAACTTCATTCATCATGACAATGAGAATACTTTTTCAAAAGTTACTTCAGTTTCATTAATTTATTTAAAAATCAATATATGAATCCATAAAATACAAAAAAAAAACAAAAAAAAATTCTAACGAAAAAACAATCAACTAAAATGTCAAACACGTCATAAAGTAAAAAAGGGGGAAAACACAGTAGAAGTAAAAAAAAATTGAACATACAATTAAAACGTGAAAACGTTTACGTACATACTCGCATATACAAAACAAAATAAAAATTATGACACAAATGCATCAGAAATAAAAATTACAATTTTCATGTTACTTTTTAGTTGTATATAATAAATACTATTATGTATTGCGTTCTTTGCTTATTAAAATTCGGCAAAATGAATACTGCAAATCACGGTTTATTTCATAACACATAATACCTCCTCCGAGACCCTTGTAATGCTTTAAACAATCATTATTAAGCACATCTTGACCCACTATTGTTCACAATAATGACCTTAATGAACACATGTTCCGAACATTATAATACCTGCCGCACCAGACATGAAAGTAAAAGTATTAAATCTCATACACGAAATAGGTGGACTTGGCCGTTTCTGATTAATGACACAACATTCGGTGATTATGGCAGCTACATCGGTTATATTTAAAAGTATTATAAATTATTATTTTATTATTGATAGAACGTTTACAACATGTAAAAATATATCTATAGAAAGTGATTGGATGTAACTAACTGATGAATTCTTCCATGTGTTTGATTTGAAAGAAATTTGACAGGTTGAGAAATTGTTTTTGATTGAAGTTCGTGCACCTCGATTGACCAAAGCAAACGATACAACGCATCATAGTCGAAGATTACATTTTATTTTGCCTTTACTTCCTTGATTGCGAATTAATTATGTGTTTTGTACATGTAGAAAAAATACATCTTTTGGTTCCAGTGATATTTTGATCAACGCCATATCTTTTTAATTTATTATCCGGGGTTCGAATCCCAGTTTACCTATTAAAACAATATTTATTTTGAGTGAAAATAAAACAAAAAACAGTAACATCTTTCTATCCTTTTTTATTTAATTAATAACTTTTTCGCCATACTGTGACATAAGTGTTACAACGTGGTTATAGCCAAAAACTATTTACAATCATTACCTAGTTTATATAAATACATACAATAATTTTTAATTCTTAAATGACTAATTAAATGTAAATATTAAATATTGATTGTGAAAACTTCAAGAACACCCAAACCAGATGGTTAAATAAATTAATTATTCATAAAAATAACAAGAATTCGTGATATTATTTCAGCTTACCGAGAAAACAGAATGTTTGTTGTAAATAATTTTAAAGATAAATATGCATAATTTATTGATCATTTTTTTAAGTATTCAATTCATTCATTATTAATTTACAGCCGATAAGCTATGAATAATTATTTTACTATCTAAAGGTAAACTTGTCAAATTAAACTTGAAGATATGCTTCATCTATTTTATCTCAAAGAAATTTCTTCAATTGTTTTATTATATCCGGCAGACTGCCAATAAAAAGTCTGGCACTCTGTATCTACCCCGATAGAGAGATGACGGGATGGTATGTACATAAATGTGTGTATGTATATATTAAAATTAAGTATTGCCTACTTGTATTTGCTTTATTCCAAGTAGAGTAAGCGATGTAACATTTTGTTTGTGTCGGTATTTTGTCATTTATTTTGTATAAAACTATTTAAGTTTTGAATATTTTAGCTATGAGAGTTAATATGATATTCATATTGACTATTTTAACTAGTAATGTCTTATATATGAACTCTTTCACTATGTAGCATCCGGTACCAATTAACGACCTCCATGTCTAAGTTTATAAGAAAAATTGTCCTATCAGCCACATTTTTCAACATGTCCACATCATCAATTTGGATATGTTAAGTTGTATCATACAAATGTATAAATAGGCAGTAGTCAATATATAAACAGTGTCTATTCTGGGTACCGTAGTTGTACCAAAATTATGTAAGAAACACACAATCTTATTTTTTTTGTATCTTAATAAACATTTTTTGTACCGATACTTTCCTGCGAATAAATGATTTTTAAGGAAACTTTATACTTCAGAATCGTTTAAACAATTTGTGCAGCCAAAGAGGATAAAATGAATAAAGTTTATGTAATTTCAAGTTAAATCCTTACAAAATTGCACAAACAAATCTAACGTTAGATTGCCTCTGTGTTAACACACCTTTTCCCAGTCTGCATCCGAGAAAGCCAAGTTTATGAGAGCGATGCAGGGATAGCCAACATATTATCCAAGAAATAATATTTGACGTTTTTTTTGTCTTATAGTGAGTGGTTTTTTATCTTTGTCTTAGCGTGATATGTGATCAATAAAGTCAAACAAGATGACCCCAGGCTTATTGATACGAGTAGCATTTAATATGAATATGCTGTTTCATGCATAAATCCTTCGAAATATATAGTGATGTAACTTTTATTTTCTGGTTGTGCTATTTTTAAACGTGATTGTTAATTTATATATTTAATAAATTTCATGATTGATTTTTTCGTACCCGCATATAAGACAAATACTTGTATTTCCTATATGACGTTGAAAAGTTATATTTGAATATTGAGGAATATTTTCATATATTATTTTATATCAATATTTTTTTTCAGTTCAATAAAGATAGATATATTTCATTTGAATGTTCTTTTTATTTGCATTTGGATAGATATTTTTTTACCATTTTTCTAAGAAGAAATTATATTCAATTCGTATACAAGTCATTATGGTGTATAGTTATTATAAGTCAAATTAGTTATTTGACTCAATTGCCATAAACGGGTTTTGTTATATGATCTCAAAAGTTGGATTTGAAAATGTTTCAATCGCAAGACGTTTGAGTAATTTTTTTTTTGAAGAAATTTACTTTTTGTTTAAAGTATACTACATATGAAACAAAAAGTTAACTAGTTATAATATTAAAGAAGGAGGCGCTGTGTGAAAATGTGGTTAGATGTGAAAGATTTGTGAAAAGTTTGACGTTCTGTCCAATTTTACTACATCGATATAGAAACGTTGTGATTTATGCATTCATAATTTTGTACAATTTTTTGTCAAGAAAACGTAAGTGCATCGTAATCAAAATGTTAACTAGTCATAATATTAAAGAAGAAGGTGCTGTATGAAAATGTGGATAGATGTGAAAGATTTGTGAAAAGTTTGACGTTCTGTCCAATTTTTCTACATCGATATAGAAACGTTGTGATTTATTCATTCATATGTAATTTTATACACACTTTTGTCAAGAAAACGTAAGTTCATCGAGATCAAAATTCGCTTTTATACTTTTCATGATTTTCCTTGGTTTATTAAAAAAGAACATATTTTATTATAAATAATTATCAGTTCTGATTTTTTTTAAAAGTGAACTACTCCAAAAATTCGTGATATTTAAAGTTTGTTTACGTAACCCTAATGTTTAGCATCAATGTTAAATACTGCGAGATGTAAAAGTTTTGTGTATAGTTAAATAAGAAGCGAAAGTTTTTTAGAGCAACTGTAAAAATAAAAGTTTGTATTCTCCCGCGTGCAGTAACTTTATGAGCTTTTTGCATTTTCCTTGGATACTTCTTACTGCCCAGGAACACGTTACGACTTATTCATTTTATCTATTCATTCTAGGCATGCATTCGGTGCATTCACTGCACTAAACAAAAAACCCTTTCTAGTAACTGAACTTTATTAAGATTATTGTATTAGCGGCGCTTATATTGTAATTCGCAATAAATTATTTAGTGTATTCACATTGTTAATATAACATTTTATTGGACTTCATTGGATAATATCTATACATACATATTCTTAAAATAATATCATTTCTAATTTTCGATTCGAAAGTAAGCCAATTTTTCTCTATTTAAACTACACTAATTCCTAGGTTCAAAACGAAGCCAATTTTTCTCTATTTAAACTACAGTAATTCCTAGGTTCAAAACGAAGCCAATTTTTCTCTATTTAAACTACACTAATTCCTAGGTTCAAAACGAAGCCAATTTTTCTAGACCAAAACGATACTAATTCATACATTCATTTTTGTAAACCTACATTTATATAATGAACCGAAAAATTTATAAATTTTTTGTTAAAATATGCTGCTGCCTTTAATTATTTCTCAATACTAAAATCACATATTTTCCATCATTTCGAGGTTTTTCATTTAAATTTGTTACACGTATATGTACGTTTTATACTACATTCTTAAATAAATAATTTTAATTATCAACTTCTTAAACATTTTTATATTATCAGCCTCTAGGAACTTCATAAAATAAAATGCAATATATTTTTTCATTTATTTAGTCCGATACTGTTTATTCCACTTATATAACGATATAACCATACCGGTTTTAAGGTTTTCCCCTCATCATCAGAGGAGCACAAACAAGACTTTATATTTTATTTTGGTAAAGCAATATCTTTTGTTTTGATTCAATTAACCTTAACTCTACTTGCATCTGCCAATTCTACAACTCTGCTTGCATCTGACAAGACTATTATATTCTGGATCTCATTGGAATTGAAAAAAAAAATAATGCAACGTCATCCCCAAATTTTAAATGGTTGAGAAAAGATCCATTTATGTCAATTTTTGCTATTCCTCAATTCTTCCAGTGAAGGTTTCTTAACACATCTTCTAGTAAGACAGTGAATAGTTTTGGCGAGATCTGTAGTAATATATGAACATAAATATGTATTTTTTAATTCCAGAAATATAGCACAAGATGATAAGCTCTATGTGACTTGTTGAGAAGCCTCAGGTAGTTTCGATCAGTCACTGCTTCCGGTTAGAATCCAAAACACTTCTGATTGCAGTACAAATCCTTCAAATATTTATTAATCTTTCAGAACAATCTTTGTCCATCTCAGGTGTTTTGATTACTCTGCTCTCGACCTTCTATTCGGCTAGCGGATTGAATCGTGTCATATTAAACTTCCGTTGTATACACTACAACCTGGCAGACTTATTTCTTTATAGCAATCCATAAATATGTTAAATAGGTCTTTAGTGAAAATCAGACAGGAATCCTTTCTAAAAACTCTGAGCTCTAACGGAAATCAAGCTCGCAAGCCTTAGGATGGAACATCTAACCTACTTGACAACATTTTCCATGGAATGCTGTCTGCTTCTAAACATTTGCCGTGTTCCATTTAATTGTATACGTCATGAATAATTTTGATCACTGCATACTAGCATTGCGAAACATTACTAAATTATTCCGATCGATATTTAATCATTAACATACATTTCTGAGTATCGACTTACATTACGAGCGAATGGTCCAATGCTATCATAAAGTATCAAATGATAATGAAGTTTTTAAAAGAGCAAACTGCTGTAGCATTGAGATTCTTGTATCGCGTGCACCCCAGCGATGGCCTGGACACGTGGCTTGCAGTATAGACTTCGATGGTCCTCTTTGACGGTTTGATGGAAGGCAAAAGGAAGCATGGTGGTCAGCGCAAGAGATATAAGAATGTACTGCATGAAACTTTTAAAAACATTAATGCTGAGCACAGCTGGGAGCCAACAGTAGCATACAAAATCAAATGACATGGAATTGTTACTAGTTATTAGCGACTCAAAAGAGAAAAAAGACGCTGACAAGTGGCCAGTACTGAAGCTTCTTACCTTTTATATAACAGGATATGCTTATATCACAAATTGGCTTACATTGTCATCTCCAGTTGCACCGACGTTAGGTGCCCTGATTACCTACTTTGCATTGTGCCTTCTATACTCGTATTACACTCGTCATGAGTCACGTGCATTTAATCATGAGTTAATTAAGTTCCCATCCTGTACATTACAACTTGAAAAGAAAATAGTTCACAGAGTTTTTTCCACAAAGTACTCGTATATACCGTGCTCTGGTTAGTAAGACATTTGTCTTCCAAATCGGGGTTTTAATTTCCTTTCGTCAGTTTTTTATTTAAGGTTTGTTTAAACACATGCCTGGTTGATTGGAAGATATGGTACTATGGCAATAAATCCTACAGATTGCACTGTATACAACGAAAGCGCAATACAATAAAACCAAGATGCAAACGATAGTTATTTATCACACAGGGGCAAAATTGAAGGATCCTATCGAGGAAAATCTTAAGTTATGATTATTAGCCACCTTATTTTCTTTCCGAATAATTGAAAGCGTAAAATCCTCGTTGAAAAACATCCGCTGTTCCTTAATCCTCGCTAACCGAGTTGAGTTGACATTATTACATAACAGGACAAGATATATCGTACAACATCGTCCGTATCAACTTTTCCGAGTTATTTTAATACCTTTAATCTTCGCAGTCGACCGCTGATTTAGTACGTGTTCTTGGGAGCTTTACATTACACGCCGTGCCCATTTATCTTGGATGAAAAGCGAAGGAATGGCTTATGGGATGTATTTAAAAGTTAAACTATATCATACACAGATCCGGCACTGTGTGACAAAATATGTTATTGTTTTGGGTTACTTATTTGGCGATTTGCAAGAAATATGTGATTTTTTTATTGGAATGGTAATATGCAAATATCGTACCTAAAAAACATGATACACACAAATGTGCACACCGTCACTCCATGTATCTTGTGGGATCGATGGAGAGGAAAGAGCTCCACGCCTTTCTATCCACGCACACAGTTTTCGCTTCGTCCACATCCATACATATTCGTTTCTTATAATTGTAACCTTTAGGTAAGAACATTTATTAAATTTATGCAATGCATTTTCATCGCTTTCCTTTAATTTCCGACATAATTATTTGCTTTGTGAGTATTTTGTAAGTCACTATCGTAATGTACCTTAATTATTTTATTTTATATTATTATTTGTGCACATAGTACATTTGACGGGCTTATTGCTTTATAGCAATTTCTTCCAACCAACCAACGTTAAATTTTATCTTGTTATTTATCATTGTATCATACACTGTATTCCTGATTTTCTTCACAAAACACGTATTTCTACAGCATTTATTCTGCTCTTATCATTATTCATTACCATTCAACGATTTCTCGCACAAGATGCGTAAATAGTTTACATATGGACCAAAAAAAATCTGACTTTTTGTCGAAATTCGAATCCGAAGTATACAGATAAAATGTTCTATTTCCAAGAGAAAAATATCACAATTCTATTTTAAATATACCAAAAAATCTTTTTATTAGGATAAATTGCGATATATGAATGTCTTACATTGGAAGGAAAATAAACGCGTATTTTTTTCTCGTAAATATTTTATGGTAATTTTTTTCATTGTAAAAATCTTTATAAGTATTCCGATAGTTTAAATAATTTTGAACAGTAAAAATGAAACGCATATAACAAAAATACATGAAAATATTCTGCGTCTCCGTAGATTATAAATCAAGTCTTCTGGCTTAAAAAAATAGGTTTATTGATAACAACATTGTATGTACATATATCCTTAAATTACATCTAGATTTCAGAATAATGTCGATGAAAATACCCCGCGATGATTCTTAGCCTACACCCGTTGGAGTTGCGGTTTCTATTACCCTTAGTCCCCATTTTTTCAAATAGGTTTTTTGTCTGATTGTCATTTAATTTTTTATGATTGGCTGGAAGAGGTTTCCATATTGCAATAAAACTGCCAGGTTGTGCCGTATGTAATGAAAGTGTAATAAAATACAATAAAACTAGCATATTTTATTTTTTTATTGCACAACGTCTAGAAAATCATGGATATTGAATAAGATAAAAAAATGGAATAAAAGGTAATAATGTATGTTGAATAAGATAAAAAATGGAATAAGAGGTAATAATGTATGTTGAATAAGATAAAAAATGGAATAAAAGGTAATAATGTATGTTGAATAAGATTAAAAATGGAATAAAAGGTTTTTTTTTATTAAACAAAGTAAATTATTGTACAAACATTTGTCAAGGCTATACCTATATACAATTTTATTACTTAACTATTCTTAATTATATGTTATAATTTATGAACTTACATAATCTTATTTTCCTACATATCATTTTATTTTATTTTTTCAATCTTAATATATGATTTCTAAGAAATAATTAACACCTACATACTACTTATAACTAGATAACAATTCTTACGCTAATTATTCAGCAAAAACAAGTCCACTCGTTCAGGCTACTTGTATTCCATCACATTCACTCAGACCTTGGTCGTCCCTGCTAGTACTGTAGGTGGACTAGTCAGGCAACAGATAATGATAAAACAATGGAATAAAAGGTAACAATGTATGTTGAATAAGATAAAAAATGGAATAAAAGGTAATAATGTATGTTGAATAAGATAAAAACGAACAATTTATAATAAAATAATAATACAATGACGAAAATTCCGAAAAGAATCGTGCGAATGACAATGCATGTTCATTCCTTGAACTCTTAAAATACAAATATTACAAAATACATAGAAAATAAATATATATTTATTTAAGATAAAAGAATATTTATTACACCGGTTTAAAATGAATGAATCATGTAAGAAATCGAAAGTGTTAACGTGATGTACATCATGTGTTTTAATTGTCTGTAATAAATCTATGGTATTTTGAAAGATCCTTTTTATACAATAATTTGTATTCTTCGTGTTCAAAATAATAAAGTAGACCCTGTCTACTCTTAAGAAAGGTGAGAACTAATTAAATGATCGTAAGTGTTTAAGTTTTTATACGAATTGCATCTCAAAGAGGTTGAGTAATGGGGATTAGTCAAATGGATGTTGAATTTGTCAGGTGGTATGTGCTATGTGGTATGTGGCGATGTTACCATCTTTTGACTGATATAATGGTATACCCACACGAAATCGTTGTTGATGTGAACATATTACCGTATTGCATCTCTAATACAAAACTGTCACAAATACATTTTTTTCTTTAAATAACTAATTAACATTGTTTGATAAAAATGAGTTAGGGCATGTATAAACAAATACCACGCTGGCAATTTCCAAAGCATGGTCAGGCGATGTTACTTTTAAAATTAATGCCTCTACTCTCAGTGGTATGTCAACATGAGCCGATAGAAGACGTGTTGTTTCGTTGTATTCTGAAATGTTAAAAAAATAAGATTGCGCAGTTATCAAGTTTCTTTTGAAGGAAGAGAAAACCTCGGCACGAATAAAACGATGTTTAGAACTTGACATAATTTAATTTCTACTGAGATTTCCCTTCATTGAAAAGTAACAGATAACGGCACGATATTCAATTTTTATATTTTAGAATATTACGAAACAACTTGTGCCCTAATGTTCTAGTTAATATACATTTTGAAGGTAGAGGTATCAAATTGTTACTTATATTGCCTAAAAATGCATTGGACGTGGCCACCGTAGTATCTGTCCATACAGGCTGCAACTTGTCAAGGTCGGAAACTTTTCTTCTTTTGTAATATACTCGTATCACCTCAGAAGCGCTGTGTTTTTTTTCCTTTATTTAAAGGCAACTATTGTAATAAGGTTCACTAAATAAATCAATGTGAATATGGTCTGAAAGCAAGTTATGGAAACTCGGATGTGAATAATGAATAACAGATATATTATTACCCATCAGCCTATTACTATTGATAATGCTGTTTTAGGTGTTTGGGCAAATATTAAGATCAAATAGTGATATTTTAAAACCCTTTGTCTTAATTTTTTTAGGTCAAAATGAAAGAAAAAATATTTTAACGCACTTTCATTGCATACAGTATAATTTGGTATGTTAATTGTCATTTGGTAATTTATTCCAACCGACCAAAAATATATTAATAGGGGCCTTAAGTGAACAACATACTGGAATTGGGAGATTTACAAAGACTACTCTCCACCTAAAGTCGAATGTACTAGTATCATATCGGAAAATCTACAAAGGTTACTTTGTAGTTCGTCCTCCGTTAGGAAGTTTTCTGCTGTTTTCTTACCAAATAGGTTTTCTAAACACATGTGTACATGAATATTCCATTTTGATTTATTTGCTGACCATTTCTTTTAAATCTAATATTTTATTTGTTGTCATTTGCATTTACAAAAACTACTTCTTGTTACTTACCGTGATATATTTCGTTGCTTAGTTGGTGCAACGTATAACTTTTAACTCAGAGACTTTGGGTTCGATACCCAATGTAAATAAATAAGCCCATTTCAGGTGTTCTCACAAAAGGCCTTTTATCAACGTTGTGATTGGTTGAAATATATTATCACAAATAATATTCCAACAAAATCTAATTGCATACAAGAGTAAATAATAAAGTAGAATATTTAAAAAGTATGCAATATAATACATGAATATATAAAAACGTTAACTAGTTAAATTTAGTCAAATATGAAACGAAATACGCAAATTAATGCATTTTAATTTTTACGATGAAGATTGAATAATATGTCTTATGCCATATGTGTATAAGAAAAAAATACAAAATTAATACTCAGTTACAAACGTTATATGTTCATTAATTATTCACAAAACACCCTCAGCAAGGCGTATTGCCTAAGTAAAAAAATCAATCCATGTGCATTAGAATTGCAAACAAAAAAATTACAGTTTTGTTAATAAACTTAGGCTGCAATACATATTTTTCCAAATATTACCCCACGCTGTGCTGCTCCCCTCGAACGACACAGGCCCTTTTTCCGCGTAGTGTTTGAGAGTTTATATTAAGGATACATATGACTTCGGTTATATCACTTAATTTTATTAGGTTCTTTTTGCATCCAAATGTAATTCGATTTATTATTCGATGTAAGCAAAATGGAATTATGTTTGTCCGTTTTGCAGAACGACGACTCTCGTGGCCTGATTGGTTAGACGCATATCCTTCGATTTGGGGGTTGCGAGTTCGATTCGCTTTTTAAAACCAATATTCTAGTCTGGTTTTCACTTATGGACGTATATTTCTATTTGTTTGAAAGAGATTACAGCATGGCAATTAACCCGCCAGGTTGAACTGTTTGATAACGACAGCGTCAAACGAAAAGTTATTTATAATTAACTATTAATTCTCACTACCCTTGTTCAGATTATTTTTTGAACTTGAGCAATCAAATCTTTTTTAATATTTTTTCTTATATAGATAAGCCACTATTCATGGATGAGTGTGGGTTACGTTATCTTTTAAGATTAAATACCGTTTATTTTGGCATCCATCTTCAGAAATTGAGAAACACATTGTTAAAAACCTACGTTTAAAATAAATGTTGTATATATTAACAAAGATGTAGAGGTGATAACGGTCTTCAGAAGAATCTGACTGATTTCCATCACAATTGATACAACGCGTATAACAGACGAAGTAATCGATAGGCATACTCCAGCAAATTTAAAAGTCAAAAAGAGTTCTACATAATATGGACAGTTAAAAACTTAATATTTGCTTTTTAACAGTTTAACCTTAGCTTTCGTTATCACTTAGTTTTAGATTTCCGCTTTCAATTTAGTGTAGTTTTATTATCATCAGATATTGTAATTATTTAGTAAATAATTACAATATCTGATAATAATAAACGTTATTATTATTATTATAACTGCCTTTCTTAGTATGTTGACTATTAGCAGAAACTGCGTGGGAGGTTCTCTTTTAAGACATTTGCGAGGCAATGAAGTATTTCAAGATGACCATCCATCCCCACGTTGGTAGTGATGGAAGCAATCTGCGGACACGAATGACTTCATTTGTACGATACTTTTGATATATTTTCGGCACCGCCTAGCAGTATGAGAAGATTCCTGGTTGATATTTTTCCTTTAACTAAGCAAACTAGAAGCAGGCCATTTTAACGTAACAGGAGAAATCCGTGCAAAGTGGATTAAAAAAAATCTCTTAGAAACAATGTCAATAGTCACAAATAACAAATTGTTAGGAAAATGTTTTTTTTTGCTACAATTTACGCAAAATGGATCTTCATGGATCACATAAAATTTGTGAAATCTCTCTCTTTTTTTACAAAAAGTACGTTGCTGTCTAAATTACCACAGACACGTGTATTTAAGTTTTCTTTTATCGTGTTTTTGTCAAGTACAGCCACAGTTTTGTTAAAAATTTAAAAAAAGTAAAGTTATGTCTCAAACTACAAATTATTCTAACAGAATATTCTTTTTCATATAAATTCGAAGTTCTAAATATAAATTCGAAGATCAAACATAAAATATTATATAATATTTCTGTGATTTTGTCACGAATACGAATATATGTGCCCTAAATTTGATGTGTTTGTGTTCAACAACTTTAAAAAATGTTTTTTTTGCAGCTTTATCACTGTTGTTAGTACCTATATTGTCACAAAAATATATGCGTATGTTCGAATGTTAGTGTTTTTATGGAGAAAAATAAGTTATCGTCAAAACCCCTAATTAACATCTAAAATGATTTTAGTTTAAATGAGATGTATTTTTCGAAAAATACACAATCTTCATAATATTACTCACTCATTTAGTAAATATATACATAACGGTGTTCTTTTTGCAAATCACGGAGGAATATGTTGTCATAGTGATAGAAAATTATGAAACGAAAAGGAAATGTGAAATATGGGTGAATAATGAAAGATTAGAGCAAGTTAAAGAATTCAGCTCTTTAGTTAGAATTTTCTTAGGTGATGGAAGAGTTTAGAGGGTTATCGAACGACGTGTTGTGATAGGAAACAAAGTCAACGGGACACTAAAACATATAAACTAGAACCGGACAGTTTGAAAATCAGTAAAAATGACAGTCTATAACAACATTTCGTACCGTCTTTGATGTATGAGAGTGAAACGTGGATGTGGAAAAATAACTGTAAATAGGCGAATAAATACTATAGAAATGCATGCCTTTAGAATAACACATGGAGTAACAATAAATACACAATACGGAATGAAGTGTTTAGGGATGATTGTCAACTTAAGGCTAACGTGTTTCATATGAAGAGCACTCTGAGGCTGTTTGGCTAGAGGAAGATCAATGAAAGAATGGTTTTATCAAGTCAATGTTATTTTGACAAAGAAAAAACAAGATCTAAGACCACCGTCCACCTACTCAGTTTTTTTACATCCCTAATAAATACACTAAACCGCTGTACATACAAAGTTTTCAATTTAACTTTGATATCTATTGTGCTCAACACTGGGATCTTTTAATGGTGGCTATTCATCATTTCTCCGATGACAGTAGTGTTGGTTCGAAGCAGCGGTAATGCTTTTTTAAGTGTACTTTTTATCTAATGCACTACGTAATACCTTACGATGACTATTGTTTATTTTTTATGGATTGGTATTTAGTTTTTGCCTATTATATAAACTATTATTATCAAAACGATTACGAGATGGTAAATGTCTAATATGGGCCCTTTGGGTATAATGATTTATTTTCGAAAAAGTATTTAGAGATTATTTCCGTTCTTTTCTCTTTATAAACAATAAACGAGAGAATCTTGATTTTACAATAAAAAACAAGTACTTAATTATATCGTGTGGCTAAAATAACTTTTTGTTGCTAACTAAATATTATTTTTTTCCGTGAAACAAAAATCCTTTCTACTGTCTCCTAGGGTTGTGATACTTTTTTATATTTAACTACTTATGAATTACTATTGTTATCATGTATCATTCACCATTTTATTGTATACAATCTCCGATATATTGGAATTACTGCACATTAAAATACATTTAATAAAATAAATATTGAAATTAAGGAATAATGCTTCATACATACAGTAGCAATATTTTATTTCCAGTTTTTTCTATTCTTATTTATAAAAAAAAGTTCTTTCACGTTGCGAGGTGTGAAGAAGTTTAGAACTTTTAGTCATTTAAACGGGGACATGAGGCATTGTTTAACGTGTGAAAATCTTTTCATTTTAGAAAAAAATAGTATAATTATCTTTTCAACTCTATGATAATCCAGATAGTTTATTTACATTTTAAACATTAATGTGGATGTAGGGCATAACATCTCAATTTTCTTTAATTTTATATTTGAATTTTGGTACAGTTCAATCGGGTTTATATTTTAATGTTTGTATAAAAGTTGTTTTTTTTTTTGTTTCAACTAGCAAGAATCATTGCCAAAATATGCTACCGTTTGGCACATTATTTTTAGTTTGACACCTGTTTAAAATTTATAATAATACATATGGTACATACATACAATCACCATTTTCCTGTCGGAATAGGTAGAGAGGACCGAGCGGCAAACTTTCCTATCGCGATACATCTCCTTAGCTTCCTCTACACTTTCTCATACAACTTCATCGATTTCTTTGACTTTCTACGATTCTTTTTTACAAAATATAATTCTCTTGATCCAACCATACTTTCCATAGTTTGCTCTACACGCCTTGCTTTTACATTTGCGCTTCATGTAAGTTTTATTAACTGTTTTTTCATTCATTCATTCCACATACCCAAATCATCCCAGCGTGCTCTTAATCACCGTAATTAACACTTAAATTATCTAGCCTTAAATTCACATTTATCCCTAATCACTTAATTCCGTATTCTATCTTATATTGTCATCCCGTGTGTACTTCTCAATACACGCGTCTCTACTGCATTATTTATTTAGCTGCTCGTATCAGTTCTTTTCCCTGTTCAGGTTTAGTTATCCTTACATCAAAGGTGGCATTTAAATAATTCTTGGCAGATTTTGATAATGTCGAGTTCGAGTATATACGTTTAAGTGCCCCATTTACTTTGTTTCCTATTGCTACACGTCGTTCAATGTCCCTCTTATATCCTCCATCATCTTAGGAAATACTACCTAAATATTAGATTCCTTAACTTATTCCAATCACTCATTATTCACCCATATATCGGCATAAACTATTAAACATTGCAATTTTTGCGAAATATTTATTTTCTGACAGTACTTTCACAAAAATAATTTTACAACTGAATCAACAAGGTAAAATTTTAAAAGTTTGAATACATATTTTTATTTAATCACCGTCACGCTATTTTTTTCTAAACCATCCGTTGCTTCAAATTGCGTAGGATTTTAAGCGTATAATCAAGTTGCAATAAAGGTCATAAATTACATGAACAAATTTATAGTTTCAAATTATTATTAAGACAGAAATAATGTTCATTTAAATACCATCTGTTGACATCAAGAAAAAATGTATTGAAATAAGTAATATACTCGAACAGGAATCGTGACTAGGCAGTGTACGCTGTCAAATAGGGCACGAGAAGTAATATATTCTTATCCAATTATATATAATACATGATTTTAAGATAAATTGTTAATCAATTATGGATTTCAAAACTTGTAGAATCTACGTTAAATAAAATTTAAAAGTAATCGATGATTATGGGCCGTGGTGTGCTAGTGCTGACCTTGAAGTATGGGTGCGAAGCCTCAACATTGAAAGGTAATGTTAAACTGTGGAATGTGAAACTGGAATCCTTTTTAATTTATATAAAAAATCGAACCTGGCCAGGAAAGTCATCATTTGGACCAAGATTTATTTGAAGTATTATTTTTAATAACGCATTACAACAAAATAAATTATGCAATACTATAATACTATTTTTAAGATTGCTCATATTTAACAAAGATTTTATACTTAAGAATATGGTATAAGATCGCTAATTGCAAATATATACACCATCTAGAGCAATATTTAGAAGTTCATACATATATACATACATACCATCACGCTTATTTCCCTGTCGGGGTAGGCAACGAAGGCAGAGTACCATTTTCTTATCTCAGCACATATCCTTAACCTTTACTCATACAACTTCTCTGACTTTCTACGTTTCCTTCTTTTAGAATGTCATTCACTTGATCCAACCATACTTTCTTTTGTCTTCATCTCACGCCCCTTTCACTCATATTTACATTATACATCAGTTTTGTTAGTTTTTCTTCATGCATTCGTTCCTCATGCGCAAACTATCTCAGCATGCTCTTTTTTCATCTTAATTAACACAGCAGCCGGAAGTGTACATTCATCTCATATCACTTCATCCAGTATTCTGTCATACATTGTCACTCCATGTATTATTCTTAATGCACTTATTGCTACAGCACTAATTCGGCTCCTCTCAGTCTTTTTCCGCTTCCACGTTTTACTTATATACATCAAACTCCATACCAAAATACTTGTGTGAGATAAACTTTTAATAATAATTTTAAAATATTTGGTTGATTATGGATGGTGATTTTTGATATTGATTGTATCTCAAGTATCTCTCATGTCGTAGAACACTGGTTATTTATGATAAAAGCTTACATTCGGAATTTATAAATGGTATTCGACTTTCCAGAGCGGACACCATCTTCGAGTGTCGTATCACTATTACAGGTGTTTTAAAACCACATTTGACACACGCGGTCGTTTATGGCATCATCACTATACTCAACATATTTTTTGGGTTTGTGCTGCTTTTTTTCCTTCGCGGTAGTAAAAATGAAGCAAACACCAAAAAAACCTTTTTTTTATCTTCAAAATGACGCAAAAAACCACTCAAGCAATTTGGGTAAACAATGGCCGATAAAACACTTAACTTTTAACCTTTCATAATATGTAGTAACATTAATCACGCTTGGAATGATGGTAGTAAAGAAAAAATCCTGCAAACAATATCTATCCGAAAAATGCGAAACTACTTTATAGGCAATATATTACATTGTTGTATTCAGATCTTTAGCTCAGTTTGGAGTCCTCATTACTTGCAGAATTCCACATTGTAAATGTCTACGACCTGTCTGATAACACTGCTCCAATATAAACATGTGCATTCTGAAAACGATAAAACGGCGGCTATTTAACGTTCTTATTTTAAATAATTTAAGGCATGAAATTCATTGCCTTAAATAGGAAAGACGCTTTAAAAACAAGAAAATGTATATTCTTTAGGTTAATTTTATTAAAACCTTTTTTTTATTAATTATTTCAATTTGAATAAGAAAGTTCTCATTTAAAAGAATTGAGAATGTGAAGTGGAAATCCGAGGACGTATAGAAATGGCAAACACACTTATGGTAAGTATGGGTTTACCGGTCTTTACTTGCATGTAATAACATTAATCACGCTTGGAATGAATCAACGGAATGAAGAACCAAAATCCATCTACTGATAAATTCTTCATAACACTCAATGAAATTGAAACATGGACGACGAGAAAGAAGGAAGAAACATTATCTTCAAGATGTGGTGATCATCTGTTTTCAATAAGGCCCATAGACCACAAGGCGAGCCAATTTATTTATAATACAATAATTAACGATAGCCGAAAGACTTTCGTCAACATGCTGGAAAAATATCATTTATCTTTGAACATATTGCCAGAAAGAACAATTAAAGTCTTGAGAAGCTAGTTACCACGGAGACAGGTGAAAGATAACGAACAAGAGGAAAGTGCCCTTCAAGACACATGCACCAAATAAATGGATTAACAAGATCTTCTTTGCACCAGACACCATGATCATCACGCTAAGCATTAAGCACGGTAGGATGTTAAATATTCTGTGGGTATCCAGATCTTTTAAAAAGTCTAGTTTCCATTTAGCTTCTTTAAACACTCTTCTGTTTGGTTTGGAGAGATTTCCACATAACAATTTATCCGTAAGGTTGTACTTTATATAATGAAAGTGAAGTAATACAATTAATCTGATTTTTTACAGTTAAATAAGCACTTACAAATCGTTACTCTAAACTATGCTGCACCATGTTTTTTTTCTCTATAATACTTAAGTATGTAATTTAGATAGTCCACTACTCTTGGTAACATTTTATAATTAATGATCGATACAATGTCGGAAACAATAATTTTCGACATGATTTGCTCATGCACTCATTGGTGAGCAGTCATAATTGCATATAACATTTTAGGTTTTATCTTTTTTTTTAATAAAACGTTACCTATGATCGCATATAATGAGCGGATTATTAAATTTAATTGCATTTTTTATTGTATCCTTGAATTTTGTATTTTTTACAATTTAAATGAATTATAAAACAAATGTTTTAAAGATTATCTACTTTGTAACGATTAAAACAGCATCTTACTGTTTATTATTAAATATTAAATTCTAAACTTTTTGCAAAGTGACCTTTTGTTTACGTTACATAATACTCGTACTCAAGTTATTAAAATAAATCGTTCGTTTGTATATGAATTTTATATATTCAATCAATAAGACAGTAAATATATTATAATTGATTCCAAATAAAAGCAATTAAACTTTTACTTTATTTATAAGTGGAAGGCATCGTCGAGAACCACTAAGGAAATAATGGTTGGATCAAGTGAACTATTTTGAAAATAAGATAATGTAGAAAATCACAGAAATCGTATAAATCGTTTGAAATAATGGTAAAAGAGGCGAAACATGTAACTCGCGATAGCTCCGTCTGCTGATCTACTCTCTGCCTACCCCGACAATGAAACAGCGTGATGGTGTACGTGTGTATGTATGTACTTTAATTATTTATGTTAGCAAGCAAAATTTATCTACCAATCTCTTAGTAAGATATGTTCAATTAAATGTTTTTAAATAACTTTTTGAGTATTTCACCTAATTTATGGTTCATAGCCTACTTTACATAATAAGACGACCATCGTAGTCTAGTTATTGAGACGCTGGACTTCCATCCAATTAAATCAGTCTGGTTAACTACGTTTGGTAATACAATACTCACGTACATATTTAGAGGTTTGTGAGTGTTGGTGGATCTTTACGTACATTGTTAACACGTGCGATGATAAAACGCGAGTTCAGTGCCTGCTCTAGTGGTTCTTAAACGCTAAGGCTCGATTAATGAGGATCAAGGCAATATTGTCTCCCAATCACGCTCTTTAATATGTTCAATGTCAGTGTGTATGTGTTGAGACACACCATACGAATTGATTAACAATTAGACTCGATACGTTTGCAAGTTGTGACATGTTTTTTTTTAGTTTCAGGCATTTAAATAAATTATTGGAAGGAAAATTTATGTCAACAAGGCAATAAAGCCACAAGTTTAAAATATTTACATTAGATAACAATACAATTCTTCCAAGATACAATAAAACGCTATATAATAATAATTAACATATAACATAATTCAAATTACGATTAGTTGTATACAAATATACGAGAAATAAAATAAATAACATTAAACAGAATTCTTTTGTACTTGTACAGGCATATCTCACGGAATCATTATTGTCTCGTTTCCTTTTCACAATCTCCTGCCCCTCTATCTCAAACACTTTAAATTATTTTAGACAATTAGTGTATTAAGATATTTCTTTTACAATCCTCCTTTTACCTTTATTCCAGAGTGTGCATTCCAGAGGCTGACTAACAAGATGACAGATGGTGGTGCTGGTGATAAATTGATACATCCCGACAATAAGTATAATAGTCCTATCACATCTTGGATACAAAGAGATGCCATCTATCCAGTCCACTGACAAGTGGACTGGCTTCCAAGATAAATACAGAGAGACCAATCCTGTTCTGTGAAATCTCACGCGTTTTGCCACCAACGCCAAATAAAATATATATACAATATAAAATAAAAGGAAAATGATATTTAGAAAATATCTCTTAGTAGATTTGTGTGAGGATGACAATTTACAACTGACAAGGGGGAACAAGGCAGTGATGAGCAACAAGTAGCTATTTGGGGCCGTCTATGTTTTTGTCTAAAACAAAACTGTCGATGGATAGATATATGATTTTTTTAAATTTTGCAATAACGTATATAAATCACTATTATACAAAACTAGGCGTATACTCATCATGAGGGGGACAGGCAGTTTACACAAAACCAAGTAAAATAAAGAAATATATACTGCAGAATCATAAGTATAAAAAACGGTATGTAAATAAGAGCTCTTAAATTAGAACCGTTTATTTTACAAAGGATCATTCACTGATTTTTAGATATAAGACGGCACAATCAACAAAAAATGAGGTATCAATCAACCTAAAATGTAGTATCAATCAACGAAAAATTAAGTATCAATCGACAAAAAATGAAGTAAAATGGAACTGCACATACAATATTTCTCCATCGCATGAGTTTTATTCAATTTTAGTTTTCATCTTGTGTTGATATTATTTCTAACTTAATCTGGTCTCCATTCTATCAGTCGCTTTTTAATTCCAGTTTTATATTTGTAGTATCTTCTAACATTATATATCTTGTAGATTTAGGTAATGGATTAAACGACTTAGGAGCTAAGTACACGAAATTTCTGTGTTCAAAAGTCGTTGGCATATATGGTATTTTTCACAACCTTAAATGTCTTCATCTTGTTTCAAAAATGCTTCCTTCAATGTTTCAACATTTGTTTTATCCAACACTGTTTATTTCACTTTTTGTAACGGTATAACCCTACCGATTTCAAGGCTTTCACCTCATCATCATGAGGTGAAAGCCTGATGATGAGGTGAAAGCCTGATGATGAGGTGAAAGCCTGATAATGAGGTGTAAACCTGATGATGAGGTGAATGCCTTAAAACCGATAGGGTTATACCGTTACAATAAAGTCGAATAAACAGTGTTAAAACAAATTACAATGTGTTTATACCTCCACAATGGTAATGCCTTAACTATAAATAATATGTTTCAACATTTTGTAAATTACTTAAAATATACTCGTATTTTATCAATGTAAAACTAGATTGGATGTAAAAAACGAATTAATGAAAGTCAAGAAATTCTGTGCACCGGATTCAATCGGGTTGCATATCACTGAAAACAAGAGTGTCATGAAAAGATTCATGGAATTATTTGGAGTTGTGCCAACTTGCCTGGACATGTCACATTTGTCAGATTTGTTAAATCACGCTGTGTAGTCAGATACTTCTTAAGTCTACGGTGAACTTGTAGCGAGTTAAAATGCGATTAGGACAGACGTGATTCAAGAACAACCATGAATTGTCTTTTAAGCCTAGCAATAAAAGAAATATAAATGTCGGGAAATATTTAGATGGGAATTAAAATGAAAGCCGTCGAGTTATTTGTACTGCCGGTATTTGTTCTATCAGTATTTGTGCCGCCGGTATTTGTTCTATCAGTATTTGTGCCGCCGGTTTTTGTTATATAAGTATTTGAAAAATTAAAAACATTAAAGAAAAAGTTAGAAATTTAATACATGACTTCAAATAAACTTTGTTTAATTTTTACCAGAAAATAAAAGTAAACTGCTGATTTTTTTCAGAAAATTACAATTGATAATTTTCTGGAAAAAATCATACGTAACATCACGACGTTTCCCTGTCAGAATGTAGGCAGAATGGTGAGAGAGCGCCAGACTTTCTTATTGTAATACACATATTTCTCCTCTTCTACATTCATACATGTTCTCATACCACTTCTATGGTATCTCTGACTTTTTACATTTTCTTATTTCAAAATATAATTAACTTGATCCGACCATACTCTCCTTGATCTTCCTCTATCACGCCTTCCTTTACACTATATATTTCATTGGTTAGTTTTTATTCATTCAATCGTTCTAAATGTCCAAACCATCTCAGAGTGCTTTTCTTGATCTTACTTTACGCATTATTAGCCTTAAAGTTCACATTCATCCCTGATCACTTCGTTCCGTATTCTGTCATATATAATATTGCCACCCAATGTATTCACGTTTCACTTGCATACATCAAAGTAGGTACTAAAATATTCAAATGTACGATCTATAATCTAAATAGATTTTGATACTTTCCAGTTCGAGTACATGTGTTTTAGTGTCAACATTTTTTTTTATTTATTAAATTTAAATATATAAACAAAAATTGATGTCGTTTAAAATTGCGATTTCATAAATAAATATTTTTTTTAAATACGAGGCATATCCAGAAAGTAAGTGTACTGAATTTTTGTAGGTTACAATTTTTTTTATTTAAACAAAAAAATTACGTGGTTACCGTAGTACATATGTAAGCTATTTTTCGACATAGTCGCCATTCCTCTCAATGCAGGTGGTGAAGCGGGGTATCAACTTTTTGATGCCTTCCTCGAAGTAGTTTCCCGCCAACCCCTCCGTCCACTTCTCCACCTCCTCATTTACCTCCTCGTCGGTTGAAAACCTTTTTCCACCCATGTCCAGCTTCAGGGAGGTAAAGAGATAGTAATCTGAAGGTGCTAGGTCAGGGGAATGCGCGGGATGGTTCAGGACATCCCATTTAAACGAGGCGAGCAGTTCCTTCGTGACGTTGGCCGTGTGTGGTCTGGCATTGTCGTGCAGCAGGCAGACTCCCTTTGTCAGCATGCCTCTCCTCTAATTCTGAATCGCTCTCCGCAATTTTTTTAGGGTCTCACAGTATCTTGCAGAGTTGATGGTTTCCCCTTGCGGCATATATTCAATTAAATTATGCCTTGACAGTCCTAAAACACGGATGCCATGATTTTCTTGGCTGAAATTGTGGTTTTGAACTTTTTGGCGGAGGGTGAAGAGGTGTGACGCCACTGTTGAGACTGCCTTTTGGTTTCAGGCGTTTAGTGTGCAACCCAAAATTCATCTCCAGTAACGATGGAGCGGAGAAATTCAACTCCATGGAGTTTGCAGCGCCTCAAAAACTCTTGCCCGGCATTATTTATTTCGCACTTGGCGGGAGATTGGATTGACATTTTTCACGAAACGTGTTGTCGCGTCGACACTTCTCAACGTACTGACCTCGAACCGGTCTCGTTGCGGAGGGGAAGGGTCAGGCTATACGGAAGTGTAGCCAACATGTCGAAAATAAAATCCATCCGGTCGTGAGAGCCTCAGTACACTTACTTTCTGGATACGCCTAGTATATTAGTTTGCCGTACGAGTACGTAAGAACAAGTTTCTCAGTGTGATCGAATCTGGAGAGCTAACAACAAGTTTATTACCTAGTACTGTGTTTTTAAACCCAGAGTCTCAATTGACACCGGCGAATATAATTTTGGCTACAGGCTACGCTTTTAGATATGTCTGTTTCCCCAATATGGTTATGTTCAGGAAAATCGTACGAATCAAGGAAAACATTGTTTATATTTTATTGACATTCACATAAACAATGTCAGATTAGATTTGAAGCAATTATGCCCAGCTTTTATGTATTTCGATTAAATTTTACCAATGCTTTTTAACTGAGAGTTAAATCTTTTCATATTTTGCTTGAATTGTGCAAACGTATTTTTTAATCAAATCTCTCGAGTGACTGAAGCTCAGACATGTAAGACATTGTATAGTATGGTTTATGTATAAATTCTTGAGATGTAAGTTAGCTGTCTTAGAACAAACACTATTTTTAGCTGTCATAGCTGTCTTAGAACAGGATTTGGCTGAAATAAACAATTGTCTTATATAAAGATATGTGAATATTTGAATGAAATAAAAATATTTCAACACACATTTTTATTTAAATGAAATGTTAAACACGTTATAACCTATAAAGCTATAGTACTCGTATATAAGAGTTATGTTAGTTTTAGAAAAAAAATATTTTTATTTATTTTCATTTCATGCATTACAAAAAGTATTTCGCCAAGTTAATGCAAATAAGGTCTCCCGAAAAGTTTCTTTCCGGATATATTTTCAATTTAAATAAAAGGATTACGGAACGCGATAAAATTAAAATAAATTTAAGTATTATACTCGTATAGCAAAATATTGTTTTCTGATCTAAAAAATATATACTAATTTCATAAATACACATTAACTACAATATATTTATTTCGACAATGTATGTTATCATCTTCAAGCGATCAAAAACGTTGTAAAACATTTATATATTATAATTACGTATATACATATCATCAGACCGTTTCCCTTGCGGAGTAGACAAAGAGAACCGATTTCTAAACTTTTCTATCCAAGCACACAACTTTCGCTTCCTCCACATTCGTACATCTCGGCATGCACATGCTCATATTATTCACAATTTTCACTTTACCTTCTTTCAAAATCTGCTCCATTTGGTCCAGCCATGATTTTCACGATATTTTTCCCCGTATACCTTGCACTTCTGATTTGTATATTCGCCTAGTCATTCTTTCCACATCTCCAACCCATATTAAAGCTCCTTTCTTTGTCTTACTTAAAACGTCCATTTTATCCATGCATTCATTTCTCATGTGTATATTCTGCCTTCTTTCAAACATTGACGCTTCTCAAATTTTACTTCGTGCACACATTTCAGCAATATTACGAGTATAATTACAAGATGGGAAAAATGTCATAAAATTGTGTGCTGTGGGTTAGTGTCACAAAAATAAATAAAATAAAATGTAAATTTATTTCATAAAATATGAAGATACTCGTACCACCAATTAGTTAAATAAATATACTTGAGCGAAAAGTGACATTTAAACGAAGCATTTCAACAATGTCCGTGAAGCCATCAAATCCATGTATCACAGTATTCTTTGATGGTTTCGTTTTCACACGAAATAAATGGCATAACAAATTGGACGGATTGGACAGCGCATGTCCCGGACTACACGCGACAGAAACATTTGTCTTTTGGACTGGTAAGGACGTAAGGACCTTTTAGGAGAAACGAGTCAAATTATGATAATTGGTAATGAAAATGTTTGTAAATTAGTCAGTGGAGTATTTTTATCAAAGGTAATTTATTTTTATATTATTTAAATTATATTTTTTTGTGTACATATACATACATGATATATCTGGTGTGCTTATTGCTATAAAGTTATTTCTTCCGATCAATCAGTTTATATTAGATATAATAAGGCGTTCAAAATCTATGATGATTTTTACAAATATATTTATTTAAATTTAAGAACTGGCCATTACTTCGGATAAAGCGCGTTTTCTGAAGTGGAAAGAAAAACCCGCTTAATGACTGGATGAAGCTCTCGGAAAATATGGCACCTGGAGACGAACTGTCTTCGTCTACTTAGAGAACATTGAATATACTCCCAGTAGGGTGGAGTGAAGACATGGTGAACATGGAGACATGTGATTTTTTTAACGAAAGTATCTTTGAATTTGGTAGTGGGAATATATTGGGCTCACAATACATACTAGTTTGTCCGAACATCGTGACTACATGCTCTGGACGGGACCTGATTGATTGCGAATGTTAAGGTAATCTCTTTGCCTCTTACTGAAAATGTGTGGCATTTTTGATAATGGAACCCGGACATTTCCTTCTTGAACATTAAGGATGGTGTACATTTGATAACTCATGGAAGATCGTTCTATAGTCATACTGAGTAGGCTGCAAATGAAGATGGATAAAATGATATCTCATCGTATAATCGAAAATAACGTCTGTGTTCTGAAAGAAAGTGAAACATCCATGGCAAAATATATATATGAAAAGCGAATACAAAAGTTATATTGTTTCCTACTTAAGATCATTCAAATTTCATCGATACATAATTTCAAAAAGGATCCAAACAACATTTTCAACTTGATATGTTTAAATAAAAAAAAAAGGATAGGGAATATAGTATGTTTACTAGACATACCATTATGATATCGTAGAACATCTCTTGCTGATTATTGGGAACAGTCCGAGACTAAGTTAAAAAAAATATATGTGTACCAACAGGACGCGAACCCGTAGCCTTCGGGCAGGAAGAAAGTTGTCTTAACAATTAGGCCACAGAAATTATAATTTCAAATTATCTATACCCTATCTTGAATGTATCTATACCCTATCTTGAATGCCATATTCCAGTGGTTAAGAAGATAATTAAGTGATAAGATATTTAATTAAAACATTGTAATTGTTACAGATAAACTAATATTTTTTATACAACAAAAGATTATAATTACTGAAATAGCAAATAGTATGATTATTCAACTGAAAGATAACGAAACAATCCATTTCGATTACTTTTGCTGCACTGCTCGTAAATATTGGTTATGTATTTACTACAAGAAAGATAACATCGCTTTTTAATAACATGTTGAACAAAAATGATTGGAATAAACAGATTCTTAAACTAGTCGTTGGATCGGTATTGATTTTTTAACTGGTATTTTAAAATCATAGTTTTTTTTCTCAATCATCATTGAATATGAAAAATCGTGAATTCGATGACATCATTATTAATTGTATTGTAAAAGTATGTAATTTTTTTACTGAAACGCATATCTTTATGGCTGGCATACGTATTTTGAAAATTATTTTCTGCGTTGATTGTATTTTTATGGACAAGTATATATTTTTATTAAAGAACAGAGAGTGGATTTAAGTAATAATATTAATATTTTTATTAGGATTAAATATCATGAGAATTATTTCCGGCTTCCATCTCAGCTTTAACTT